>ML788436.1:159324-175543 GCA_009831015.1 Picea engelmannii
CATAAACACAACAACTTGATAAAGGAGTTCACCCCTCTCCGGGCTACATCTCTTGGTCCAGCTTCCAATGGATCATTATTATTAAATTTCTCAAAGTGCTCAAAAACATGCCTTACAATGCTCAAAATGACAAACCGACTGCTTCAATGGCTTCCCAGCATCCCAAAACCCCTGTCTGGGCTCTTTCGGCACCTGAAACGGTCGAAAAATGAGAAAGATATGCCTCCTTGAAGCTTCCTTCTCCAACCTGCTGTCTCTGGTTCTACAAATTGTACTACTCCTTTAGCAAACCTGGCTCACACGCTCATTTAAGCATAAAAACTCAGTCCCGTGCATAACCGCGCATTGGTACAAACCGTAGGACGGTTAAGGGTGTGCCAACCCCTAACCGCCTAGGCATCTGGGCACATGGCGCATGGAACCATAGGCTGGGCGTAAAAATGGTTTAACCGTTTGAACTGTGCAAATGGTATAACTCCCGCGCAAATGTATCACCGCGCGTACACATTGTAATATGGTCAAACACATATAATATAACCATGGGTTATCAAACCCGCGCTATTATACAACGGCATACATATGTGAATACAATGCAATATAAACATTGGTATATATTCCGCGCCATTCGCTGGTCCTTGCGACATAGTCACATATCGTTTCATATGACTACGGGCCGGGGCTAAGCCCTGGCCCAACCCCCGCCCTTTTGCATATTATAATGATTTTATACCAATTGCGTTGGGTTACATATTGAGTCACAAGCTATGGCATGTTGGTCGGACGGTTATAATAAGGTTTATATATGGGGGGAGGTCCCGGGGTCGAACCCTGTGGACTCCCGTTTACATTTTATATATCAATATGAACCAAACAAATGGGGGACACGTGGCGCCCATACATTGGGCCACGTGTCTACTTATTATTCGCCATGAATCGGACACGTGTCAACATGCCACTTGTCCACATCAACCAATGAAAATGCGCCACGTCACCCACCTTCCATGTCACCGTACGGATGGTACGGCCCTGCCACGTCACCGTACGGACTGTACGGACAGGTACAGTCATCATCCCAAAAATTTTGCCTATTTGCCTTGGCAAACAAATTGTGATATCTTCTCCATACAGACTCCGTTTGAGAAAGTAAATATACCACCAGAATCAGGAAGACGAGACGGACACAATAGCACTGTTTTCGTCGCATTCCGAGCACTCTGAAAATTGAGCAAAATTTGATCCCTTGATCAATTGGATTATTCACGAAATCGCCTATCGGGATTTTGTGAGAGAGGAATCAAAGATTTGGTAATGGGAATCGTGAAATCGCGACACACGATATCCCGACGGGTACGTAAATAGTGTGGGACCATAGGAGTTGGTGATGTGGACAGGTGGCGTACTGTTTCGGGGTTTTGCAGTGAGAAGTCTCGAACTCGCTGCATTAGGATTCGCGATACCGCGAATTCCAAAGTGCCAATGGAGTGAAGAGACGATTGAATACCCCATTCGCATGTGTGTCGGAGTTTCGGCGCATCGGGACTCGGGAGTCGGAGAATCGAGTTGCTCAACACTGCGAGTGCCGAACGCATGATAGGAGAAGTCTTGACAGGGTAAAGGAAGGGTCAACGTTAACTCGTATTGGGTCTCGGGGATCCGAGGGTGCAAAGTTCGACCACTGACCTTGCGAAGTCGCAAAGTCTGATCCTCCAAGTGCAGAGAGGGGATCGCACGGAGATTTATGTGGGTGAAGATTTTTCGATAGGGAAATAGAAGGATCGGTTAGTGTTCTTCGGGCTGAGGGAAGAGAAGATCCTGTGAGCAGACGTGCTTGCGAGCGCGTCGTGCGTCATACTGGTAGGTCATTCGCTGCACATCACACCTTATTTCCTTATGATTTCCCTGGATTGTTCATCATGCATCATGATGGGGTCCATTTCTTCCTTCTTTTGGCTACTTTCCATAGTCTTCTCAGTATCTTAGATCTCCTTAGTGCTTCCCCCATCTCCCCCATGCGTGCAGAGTGGTCTAGCTGTCTGATTCCATGGTCATCATGCCTTTATCATATAATAAGATATTAATCAACATGTAAAGAGACCTAATCTACCTTCCTGTGGGTCCCTTCAAGAAATCCTTCTCTGCAACAGTATATGACTTCATTGTGTCTATTGCAAATTCTGCAATAAACCCTATAGTAATGTTATCTAACAAGAAATCCACCATGTGTGTGAATTTATTAGTAACCCTTTCCAATCGAACGATGTTCTCAACAGTCCACTCGACTGGCCTAATCTGAATAGTCAGATGGGTACCCTTCAACCTCAATAACCATTCCCATAATAACTCTGGAAATTCAAAAAAATATTCTTCATGCAAATCAATAAAGCACATACCTCTCCCAATATTTCCATGGTGTATACCTGGAACCCTTATTATCTTTCTACGTAAAATCTAGTTGCTTTGTCTCCAACCATATTTCAATCTCTTGCTTCATAGGATTCCATGAACTGAACATCCCTTTTTACCATTGTATCTTCTTCATCAAACCCCTTCCTGAATATTTTTCTAAGTTCCATTCGACAACGAAACCATTTGTTGGATGTATGGATTGACTTGGGTTCTACCTTAGTTCTCCAACAAAATTGTTTTCACCATCGTCCCTTCTGGTAAATGAGAAGGATACACCATGCAGAGAGTGCACAATGCAGTCTCACCTGAGATGGATTATGGGTGACTACAGGATGTAGATATTTGCAGTCATGGAAGGGGTTGGGGATGTTCTTTTACTTCTTCTTCTTTTTTAACATGTATTCTACCATGATATTCATCATATCTACTTTTTCCACTCAATGACATACATTCTGCATTATTTTATTGATGTGCGATGTAAATAAATCCTAATAGATGCATTCATTTAACCGTTCATTCATTATAAAGCATACAAAAAGGACACATCACACATAAAACCCATTTTTACCATGGTTCACCCTCCCCTAGGCTATGTCCACAAAGATCTTCTACTTATTTCTTATTCTTCATCAAAATGGTTATGCACCACGCACATTAAATCATAAGTTATGAATGGTGCATGTGAGGTTGATCAACGCCGCACCAAGCTCCACAATTTGCAACCTGACCCTCAATTACATCTCAAAACTGACTCCATTAGCTCCTCAACTATATGACCAAAAACTGATCATACCAAAGACTCAAGACTCAAAAGGGTTCCCCAAAAGTTTGTTCTTCTCTATCAGAAAGGACACCTCAATCTACCTCATACATCTTCTATTTATACTGCAAAATGGGTAAAACCCCTTACATTATGACTCAAAAACCCTAACTCTAAGTGGACTCCACTTGTCCACTTTCTAACTGCCTTCCATGTGGTTGGTTTTCGATCCAACTATTCCTTGCGTTGATCTTCCTTCTTTCCTGGCGCGTTACTTCCTTTTCCCTTTGTCATCCTGATCTTACTTCTTTTCTGGCGCACGATGCTTCCTTTGGTCCATTTTGCCTTACTTACTATGCTTAACTTCCAAAATTTCCTGCTCCAACAATGGCCAACTCCGAAACCTCAAATCTCTGTTTTTCGACGTAAGAGGAAATAAAGGGATCCATTGAGTCCATTGAATCCAAACCAAAATCCACCAACACACCTGTGCATGTGAACTAGTCCAAACACCTCACTAGTCTAAGGGATGCACATAATACCATTGGCCTAAGGTTTCCTTAGAGTCCATCTCCACTCCCCTTAACCCCCAACCCGCAATACCTATCACTAAGGTCTGAGTTGTTATAAATATTATAAGTTTCATATAACAATTTTTTTAAGTAATAAGAAGAAATTAATATAACTTTATTAACGTCATAAGAACAAATTATTGAGAATAGGATTGATGCTCAAATTTTATAAAGGATTAGTTTCATAACATAATTTTAAAATTAAAAAGAATTTTTCTTATAAATAAAAAATATTATTATTAGATATTTAAATTATATGATTTTAATATATAATTCTAAAATAAAATAAATTATATATTTTTTATTTCTAATTTAATATTTATATTAATTAAAAAAACCATCTTTATAAAAAAAAAACTCGTAGAGCTTGTTTTTCCATAAAATGAACATACTATTGACAAGACTAGTAATGCTACCTACGCTTGTAATCTGTATGCCAATAAAGTTATAAATTCTCCGATGTTTGTAAGGCTACAAAGCTATAAATTATTTGAAAGCATATTTTCTCCATCTTTGTAAATATTTGCGTCGATCTTCGTATCTATCTTGTAAAATTTATAGGATGGATGTTCAAATTTTATAGAAGTCGGTTTCATAACAGTATAAGAAAATAATAATTATTATATTTTTAAATTATACAATTTTAATCTACAGTTTTAAAATAAAATATGTTTATTTACTTTTAATTTGATATTGGTACTAATTTCAAAAGCCAACTTTATAGTACTAATTTAAAAACCCAACTTTATAGAAATAAAACTATTGATAAGCCCACTTTATAGCAATAAAACTATTGATAAGCCTAGTACTGATACCTATGTCTGTATGGGTACAAAGTCATACAAACTCCTATGTTTGTAAGGCGATAAAGTTATAAAAAAATTGAAAGAATATTTTTTCAATCTTTGTAAATACTTGTGCTTTCCTTTTGCAAAAGTGATGAGGTATCTACTGTGTTAAGTTATTAAATTTGTTTATATATATATATATATATATATATATATATATATATATATATATATATATATATATATNTAAGTTATTAAATTTGTTTATCTATATATATATATATATATATATATATATATATATATATATATATATATATATATAATAGTTTGTCTAATTGATTTAATGTTTAGGAGGGCATTACAAATCATATATTTTCTTCCCCTGATATGTACTTTGTAAATACTTATGTTTTCGTTTTGCAAAAGTGATGATGTATCTACTATGTTGAATTATGAAATTACATATATATTTATATTAATATTAATTTGTCTATTTGATTTAATGTTTAGGAGCGCATTACAAACAATATATTTTCTTTCTATGATGTATACTTTTTATTATATGATAATAATTATATATTTATTATAAAATAATAATTATATATTCACAAAATAGTAGGATATGTATATGTTTGTATTTATGATAGTAATAATATTAAAATCAATAATTATTCTTCTATTTGTAACGATGCATCAATATATTTATTATAAGATAATAATTATATATATATATATATATATATATATATATATATATTCACAAAATAGTAGGATATGTATATGTTTGTACTTGTAATAGTAATAATAATATTAAAATCGATAATTATTCTTCTATTTGTGACAATGCATCGATATATTTAGTTAAAATTTATGCTTTTTGATTTTCTCTTTCATTTATATGTTTGTGAAGTGTGTAAGTATTGATGATGTATTCTCACAAAGTGGAATACCCATATTTGTCCTTCAATGATTGTATGTCTTCCTTTCATTTTTTGTTATCTTATCATACATTTTCACTCATTTCCTCGTAGCCTCCATATTTAATGAAATGAATTTATTCATTTTATCTCATTTATCCTCATTTGTAATGTCATTGAGTACTTCATTCTATTTTTTATAAAGAAAATAATTATTTCTTAAATAACACTATTGAACCAGGTGTATACTAAATTAGTATATTACCTCGAACACCTCATACTTATGTTAAATTAATATATTATCTCTAACAAACCATACTTCTCCATGTGTTCAAGTTTCTCCCCTTCTAATCATTCACCATCATAATCACCATTCCACATGAGTGGATAATCTATATGTATTTGTTTATGGAACTTTGACATAAACAAATATTTTTATCAATACCCTTCGTCCATTCACCCTTCAATATGTTCTCCATGCTTTATGAAACCCTTAAGTGTGTTCATGTGGCTCCCTAGGAAGAACATCCATCTACAACTCACCACACCAACTAATTGAATGTCTTTGACCAAATGTACCAAAAGATGGACTTAAGTATCCATAAAACTAGTATTAAATTCTTTGTGAAAAATACAAACAATTTTCTCTATTTTATTGTGCCACCCAGGAGTACTTGTGACATGTATCTCTTTGGATGTGATCCACCTAAGTAAATATGATACTATTCACTATTTAGTAACTTCATAAAATTTGTCATGGTACTACTTGATATTTTGATGTATATACTCAATGAAGATAAATTTATTGTCTAGATAAAAAAAAAATCAGAAAACAACTTTACAAACATAGATGCAAATAACCATTGAATGGCACATGCCATAAATCTTGTGTTAGAATATTGATCTACATATAGCTATAATATAGATATTTTGAACATACGCATCCTCAAATCGGTTAGAATATGGTCATATCATTATAAGGGTTAAATTAAAATTATAGAGTAATTTATATAACCACATTAGTAATATGAACCTTTTATAAATTATGGTGATCATGTGTCCTAAAACCTATAAATTGACTATCAATATTGCATGTTTTCACAATGAAGAATCATATCATGGTGGTGTTCTAATTGTATCTATCATCTTATTTACAAGCTCTAAGTCATCTTTATACGATATTCATGGTGCAACGTAATTAGTTTTTTGGACATTCATATTATTTATTTTATCTTCTCATTGATCTTTTCTCGTATTTAACACCTCCTAGTCTTTTATAGATGCATTTGTATGTATCTTCTTGAAAAACATATGTTTCAAAAGAGAATTTGACACCATTTTGAACATGAGCATTTGATCTAATGAATTTTCCACTCGAAGTTATTTCCAATATAGGAGATCACAAAATTTGGAAGCCTTATTCATGACTTTTGGTATGCAAACATGAAATTTTTTGAATTCATCTAGATCATCATTAATATCAAATATGTCTCCATTGAACATATCCTCCAATACTGATTCAATTGAGTATTCAATCTTCTTTGACCAATTTCTTGGTGTCATTTTATGAGGATGGGGTATTACCTTGATATGTTCATTAAATGCTCTTGTCATTTGATGAAAACCATTTTTTGTGTAACATACCCAATACCTATATGCACTTTGAGGTTATGGGGTACTTATTTTAACCACCCAAATTAGAACCATTTAACTATGGAACCAAACTCATTGCTCTATTATTAACTATGCAATCTAAGAAGGCATGAAAATACAAATTTATGAAACATAAATGTAACTATTCAATTGTTCATGAGACTATAAAGCATAAATGAAGTCTAACACAAGAAATTAGAACTGAACAAGCTATAAATTAATTCAACCATGACATAAATCATATAAATTTAGTATATTTCAGCACAACTCATATATATATATTTATATAGTTATAAAAACTTATTTGTTTGAACTTGTCCAACATATGGATGTAGAAGAGGGATGTTATGTGCAACCATAGGCTCTATGTTGCACCACTAGTTCTCTCTAAAATAGAGGCCACCCTATAATTGAGGCTACAAATCCATAAGGGTGCACTATTCATGTGTCTAGCTCTAATATTCTCCTCACAACCCAATTCCCACGTTCACAGTCAATATCGACACTTACAATAATACCAATCTATAACCATCTTCCCCACCAACATGTAAAACCCAAGGAATGGGATCATATTCTATGCTCAATAGTCCCTCGATATATCTCACTTCCCTCTAGGGCTCCACCATAGGATGGATAGAAAATATCACCACTAGGATTCTATGAATTATCAACAATAGAATTTCTCAATGATGATGGTTAATAGCCAAAATTCTCACATAATTCATGGTTAGGGATTTCCAGAATTCAAATACAGTATGGCCATGGTACTTCACTTAGGCATAAGTTTTATGATTTCCCAACCAACTCATAATTCGTAGGGTAATTCAAACTTTCAATAGTTTTTCCCTTTAATAATTTGAACAACACACAACATTTGAACTCTCTTCCAATTCCTTTGACCCCGACAACTATTCTTTTGCATGGAAAATGGTAATGGTTTAAGTTGGATGGAATAAATGGGACACATATCTCTTTCATGCACTAATCCCCTCATTGCTAAATAAAATAGGGATTGGCTAATAATCAAGGGACATAATTAAGTTTTACAAATGCTTTGGGTTAAGTGCCTTACTAAGGTCCTTTTCCTTATCCTACTTTATCCCCCATGTATTTCCTCTCTTGTGGATTCATAGACACCATTCTTTTTTCGTTTATCTTTTGTAGCTAGTGATGTATTTTAATATCATTAAACATTCATTTATGAATCGGATTTTCAGGATTATATCCATTCATCATGTACATACATAATACTAAATTAGGAGACAAAATATGGGTATTATATTCAACTCTCCCTAGATTTTTCATTGTTCTCGTTGTAGATCATCATTATATATAGTAATAACAATTTTTTGCTTTTCTTTACATTAAAAAACTTCAAAATAAATGTGAATATCCCCCCACATTTCATCCTCCATCTCCCATGGTTGTTTCTCCACGACTATAGTGGATCCATTGGACCTTTACCTACCCTATGAAATTTTTCCTCAACATGGTGACCTTATTATATAATATGCACAATTGTTGTACTTGGAGGTCTCCTTCCAGTTCCACCTAAATAAAAGTCTAGACAATGACATGGTTATGATCATGCACATACTTCTTCAAAAATGACACATGAAAAACATTACACACTTTTATGTATGCAATCAATGCAATTATTTATGCGGTCATATCCTATTCAAGATAACAAAAGGACCACAACATATAGTTTCCGATGTAGTGAATCTCCCTAACTTCAGTGAACTATTCTTTCATTTCACTTTCAGAAACACGTGATTCCCATATTTAAATTCTCTTGTTGTTTTGCCTTTATGTACATAACTATTTTCCCTTCTTGTGTTGCCTTAAATTTTTCTTGATATAGATCATTTTATCTTCCATTTCTCTAAATATTTATGTCCCAAGTACTACTCTATCTACTAGATTGTCCCAATGAATAGGATTATTACACTGTCTTCCCTAAAATGCCTCAAATAGACTCATTTTTAGTGATGATTCATATTTCTTATTGTAGGAAAATTCTACTAAATGCAAGTAATACTCCCACTTCAATGGCTTATCCATAACTCACATTCTTAACATGTATTCAATAACTTGGTTGAATCTTTCTTTGTCCATTAGTTTGTGGGTGAGAGGATGTAATGAAGTTTAGATATGCACCAAAATCCTTGAATAATCCTTTCCAAAAGTTTGAGGTAAACTTTGGATCTTCATCTGAAATAATTTCCTTATGTATCTCATGCAACATGGGAATCATATTCAAGTAAATGTCTATTAAATTATCTTCCTTATGACCCAACTTAATTGTAATAAACCAAGAATCTTTGGTCAATTTTCCACCTTTATCATTATTGAATCAAGTTTCCTTTCTACCTTGGGAAACTTGGTGATGAAATCAATAGTTAACACTTTCCATTTCCACTATAGAATTGGTAATGAATATAGAAACCCATTGTATGTATATTCTCATCCTTTACTCTTTAAAATTTTATGCACTTGGATATATAATTGGCCACATGCTTCTTCATTCCTAGCCAAAATATTGAGTTGTTACTAATGCAATTGCCTTATGATAACCAATACGTCAAACATATGGAACATTATGCATTTATTTTGTTGGAATATTGAGAGGGGTATGTGTGTTAGGGGCCTAACCCCTCATGTAGGTAGAATAATATATTTTCCATGTAATCAAGGCCAATATTAATAAGGCCTAGTAATAAGGAAGAATAAGTAAAATGTAAGAAGACCTCATAGAAGCTTCTGCTTCTAGAAGATCCTCATTTAGATTGTTCTTTTCATATATATATATATATTAAACATGAGTTGAGGGTATGAGAAGTCTTATCTTGAGAGTTATTGTAATAGAGAACTTCTCTGCTAGAGGTTTCCCCCTCGAAGAGGCAAATGAACATTGTTTCCTATCAATCAAGGTATTATTTTGGTGTTGCTGTTTCATCTATTGTGGTGTTCCACTGTTATTCTCTACAATATTTATGTTTTCATCTATTATAATAGATCTGGTACCTTACATGTGGTACAAGAGCACTCTCCTTGGAAGAAAATTGTGGGTAATTTTTTTCAGGGTAGAGATGTATTCTAACATCTTAAATCTACAAAGATTTGTCATTCAGAACATAAATATGAAGTTGGGGAAACATACATGCAGGAACTACAAGTGGTACTTAAGCAAACATTTTTGGCCACTCTTGTACCCCCTATTGGTATCCCTTTGAGTGGTAGCGCATCATACATCACCTGTATACAAACGATCTAGATATCCTGAAGCCCTCTGTAGATAAACTAATTGGACTCCTGACTATTATAGTGCCACCAAGAACAAAAATCAGGAAGATAATATCTATTACCTTGGTAGTCAGGTAGTACGGCTAAGGGAACGATATAGCCTCCTTAGTTGGTGCCCTGAGATATTCGATCAAGTACTATTGTTGGACCCCGCATGTATATCAAATATTTATAGCACAGGGAAAACCCTTGTTTGTAGAAACCCTGAATACCCTAATTCTTGGGACAGAAACATAGATAAAAGAGACAAGACCTATTTCCATGCAACTTTACCTCCTACATTCTAGTTGCGAAATTACTACACATTTTTTCCTGTTAATAATTTGGGTCTTTCAACACTGCAATATTCTTCATATCTGAGTATAACTCCGCAGGACTAAGAAAACAAAGTTTGGATCCTGCCCACACCCTTTTTCTAGACCTATCTCATTGTACTCCTCTTTTCATCTTGATCACAGTGATACTTATAAATTTTTATCCTTTTTTCTTCTTGTGGTCCCGACCACCTTTCTGATACCCCTACTTGGAACCTATTCTATTAGAATCATGTTTTCATCCTGATAATAGTGATACCTATAATTTATTAGCCTTTTTTTTCTGTGGACTCACCCTCCCTTTTAACCCACCTTTATTTCCCACCTCTTCCTTTGTTTTCCCCTCACCATGGCCAACACTCGCAACCAAGAACTTGAAAACTTCATATTCACCCACATTGATTCCCAAATGGACCACCTAAAAATGGAATTGAAGAAGGACCTCAATTACCACCTTGCTACCCAACTTGAATCCCACATTGAGTCTCAAATTGATTCATTTGTTGCCAAGGTCCTAGAAAAACTACCCATTTTTGGCATCCATTCCTCATCTGATCAACCTTCTCACCTCGAAGGTACCACTTCCTCCAATTCCCAACATTTTCAATAAAACCATTTTCATTGTGATCTATGTCTTCCACACATGGAGGTGAACAAACTTGATGGATCAGATCCCACTAGTTGGGTCACTCAAATGGAACACTATTCTCCTTGTATGGCATTACTGATGAGTAGGCCAAACTTCATTACGATGTCCTGTATTTGGATCCTGAACATTGGAAATGGTGGCAATGGTATTGCAAATCATTCCAAGGATATGCATCTTGGACCCATTTTGTGGCTGAACTTTATGACCACTTTGACACTAATACACACTCCTTGGACCGTCTGACCAAATTGAAATAGTCAGGTATAGTGGAAGAGATTATAGATGCAATTGAGCAATTAGATTTTAGAACACATGGCATGTCTGATACTTTTTTCCATGAATTATTTATCAGTGGCCTCAAGGTTGACATTTGAGCCCAAGTTCTCACGACTCACCCTCGAACTTGGTTGGAATCTACTCAACGTGAAAGGAAGCTCAACAAGTTGTTCTTTTCCAACACCACAAACCTTATTTCCCTTTTTCCTCTTTCCTATCCACTCATTTCCCTCATCCTAGCCCGCTCAAGATCTAAAAATTAACCCAGATAGAAATGACTGAACGTCTACTCAAAGGTCTTTTCTATAATTATGATGAAAAATATTTTTCGAGGGAAGAACTGTAAAGAACAAAATCTGTTCATGGCCATCTCAGAGGATGTTGATGAAGCTGAGATTAAGGCTTCTCATGCACTCGACCTACATGATATAGCACCTATCACTCCTCCATCTGATCCATCATAAGTTGAAATGGTCATTTCCTTAAATGCACTCACTAGATTCTCTTCTCTCCAAACCCTCAAGATAATTGACTACATTAAAAAATGGAAGGTCATCATCCTAATTGATAGTGGTAGCACTTATAATTTCATTCATTGACGCATTTCTCAAGAAACCTATTGCTATATCTATGCAGTCAACCATTTTCAAATCATGATTTCCAATGGAGGTTCCATGAAATTTGGGGGGCATTGTGAAAGTGTGCATCTCCAAATTGGCCAGAACAACCTAAAATCTCATACGTTCACTATCGACATGGGTGGTTGTGACATTGTGTTGGGTTCATAATGCTTATGCACTCCCGATACAATCCTCATGTATTTTAAGGAATTGACCAAGCAATTTCAATAGGAATGCCAACAATATACATTCCAAGGAATCAGAACAACCTCCCCTGAGATCATCAATTCCCATTTAATGGAAAAGCTATTAAAAATTGGCCATTCTGACATTATTTCCAAACTCAATGGCATTCAAACAATTCAGACACCCTATGTGCATCCTGACCTCCAAACTGCACTTTCCAAACACCACACTATTTTTTCCATTCTGCATGGCATTTCCCCTTCCTACGGTGTTCATGATCATTCCATTCCTATAGTCCCTGGTAATCTTCCTCCCAATGTTTTACTATATCATCATCCATTTTTCCATAAGAATGAAATTGAGAAAATTGTTCAATAATTTCTCGACGTGGGTGTTATCTGTCCTAGTACTAGCCTTTATTCTTCTCATGTGGTAATGGTCCTCAAAAAATAACTTCTTGCACATTCACTTCCAAGTCATCACTACATGGTCATCTTGCCACATCACCAGACAGGTGGTTGTACAATATTCCATGTGGCTGTATCGATTTCCACATGGTACCTTTTCATTGGTCCACATATTTTCTCGAAAAGTCCAAAAATGAGTGACACATGGCAACCTCTGGTGCTTCCACGTCACCATGATGACATCATGTTGATATCAACATGACATGTGTTTCCCTCTATGTGTGCCATGTATACTGTACGAACGTGTTGACGGGCGTTTATGACACACTGTCAACTGGAAGGGAATAGTACAGTCTGAGGTTGTCTAAATAACCCAAGCCGTTTGGAGTAACTACCCCTGACGGGTTTAACAACTCCATTAGCCGATAAAGGGATCTAATCTAAACTATGAAAATAAAATAACTAACTATGCATTAATGAATATCTACTATATACATTCACTATTCTCACTTTTATGTACAACATATACAAATAAATAGGTGAAATATTTACGAGAAACCTTTTAAACTAAGGTTGTACAAGAGAACCGAATCTTAGGAAAAAATAAATAGATCTAGAACATACTACTAATATAATTTTAACCTTGAAACTAAAAAAAATAAAAAAATGAATGTAAATAATAATGTTTTAACTTAAATAAACAAAGTATTTAAGCTTAATTGTTAATTTACATTCAAAAAATATAAATCAAAACAAAAAGAAAATCACTAACCTATAATTGACCAGTATTTAAAGAGAACTTTTGGTTGTTCCTTCCTGTATAATGTTGCTCCAACAACCTGTGTGTTAAGAGAAATATATAGCAGAAGGTTGTGTGATTATAAGATTGTGACAATGTCAGGATGAAAATTACTTTGGCTGACAATTTAAATCTTATTTAAAATGCAGAAATAACAACTTTCAAAATCGTGATCCATAGTGAATATATAATAGACTACTCGACAATAAGAAATCTCAATTGAAAAATTATATCTTTACGAATATGAATTACATGAATAAACTCAATATAATACAATATTTGTATCAAAATAATGCGATCACCAAGACCAAGATAATTGGGATAATAGACTCTTAAAGATTGACAAAATTAATACATAAATGATAGAAATTAACCATGTATTGATAAAACAGACTAAATATAATTTAAATCAATTCATAATCAATTACTAAAATAATATGAACCATAATCAAAGATGTTATAATGAAAACAAAACCCTTTTACTCACAGGACAAAATCCATTAAGAAATATTGAATTTCATATTCTTCTTCGAACATACTGGTCCATTCTCCTAAAATTCCAACCATTTGTTACTCCTTTTGAAAAGAAAAAGTTTACAAAATAAATAATATACAAAATAAAGGATAAAAATCCTCCTCTGAATTTATTCAATCTCTCTTTCGTTGGCTCTGAACTTTCTCATTTATTTATGCAATGAATGAACAGTTTGGGTGTCACTAACAATTTCTGCCACCTGACATTTTCCTCAGAAAGAGACCAAAATATATCTCAAATCGTGCATTTGTTTGAGAAAAATCTCCAGATTAAGCTAAATGGGTCCATTCTATAGATGGGTTTTCGGCCGTTTCTTGCGATTCCTGACGATTTGGTTGCAATCAGTCCCACAAAATCATTTGTCTATTATTGAATGCATTTCCACATCTTATATGTTGTTGCTCATAAATTATTTGCAACAATCCAATGTTATTTTTGGATGAATTATCTTGAACGTATTTAGATAAGAAAATCAATCCATGATCAGATTCGTACCAAATATGTGATAATAGAAACCTGTGAAACAAAAATAAACCAATTTAATAACCTGGATATAAAAACTTGTGAATAAAACAAAATCTAGAACAATAAAATTAAAATGAATTTAAACTAAAAGATAACTATAAGTTGTAATCAAATATTGGTTACATTTTCCTTTCATGTATGATCTTAAAATTCTAGAGGCTTCAAGTTGATGGAGAGGAGAAAAATATTAATTTTGGGTTTCCACAAAATTAAACAAATGACAGATAATTCTTTTTTTTATTTTTTTTCGTTTTGAAATGAGATGAAAAATGACAAAATACTTTAATTAACTAAACCCACAAATGATTTTGTGAAAATGAGAAACCAGCCAAGATATTATTTGATGAAGTATTGAACCCATTATTCAGAATAGTCAAACTTTCTAATGAGCAAAATACAAAAACATAATCATAATTTAAATGAAAGTAAACAACTCATAAAAAATAATGTTTTTGTTTAAATAATTAAGATTTCTATGCTCATCTCTCCTTCATTCAAATTTGATCAAATGTGTACAAATGTCATAGAAAAGATGTGTCGCAATAAGCTTTCTTCTTGTAAAATCATTTTTATTAATCCATGTCTTCAACCAAGACATTCTCATGGAAGATAAATTCAATAAGGAAGAGGTAATAACAAACTCCCAAGATATGAAGCTCATCCATCAACATCAAAACTCTATAGAAAGAAAAAAGAATGGCCTTTGAATTTCATGAAATCCAAACCAAACAAAATAAAATAATATAAACTCAAACCAACCTCGAAACAATGAAAACCAATATGAATCCAATCAAGTCAAAGGGAAACAAACGAATAATCGAAGTAAAATTTAGAGGGACCCTTGACTTTGATTAAAGAAAAAGAAGGGGGTTGTTGCAGGCATCCAACAAGATGATGATGTCATCTGTACTGGTGCCGACGTCAGCAGTACAAATGTTGACTCATCCCTGCTGACTAGGCTAGGTTGACAAAAACTTTAACCACAAATATATTTTGATCTATAACTCAGTGTGATGAGTTTGTTTTGTTGTTGGAAAGCTTATGACACATTCTTCACGATGATGCCAATTTCACTGAGCTTTGAGGACTTTGAATTTTTTCCCTTTCTCTATCTGCTGAGACTATTATGAGCTTTCTGAGTTGCTTTTGTGAACTTTGAGTTATCCTTAGTCTCCTCTGGATCCTTTTTGGATCAGGTGATCTTGGCATGAGGTGCATGTGGATGAGAGGGGATCTCATTTCATGGATGAGATAGTGACAGGTTGGATAGTTTGATTTGACAATGACAATGATACTAACACTGACAGTGATAGTGGCAGTGATAGAGACAAAGTTTTTGGTAGTGATAGTGGCAAATTTTGTGATAGTTGGTGTACACTTACATTTCAGGGTGGAAGGATAGAGAAAGGAAAGGGGGTTTTATCCTCCTTCCAGTTGGAGCTGTAGAATCAGGGAGTTGGATATTCCTTCAGTTTGGAGCCTGAGAAATAGGTGGTTGTATCC
>ML788436.1:175593-195505 GCA_009831015.1 Picea engelmannii
ATATATATATATATATATATATATATATATATATATATATATATATATATATATATATAAGAGCATTTTGTCATTTTCTCCCATTTGGGTTTCCACGTAAATATTGGTGTACTATTTTCTTGATATGATGTTGATTTTTTTCTTCTTATATTTACATTCTTATGACATATATGATTGGATGAATTCATATATGATACATTGATTATAAACTGCTGAATATTGTTGGTAAATATAAAGAAAATATACTATGGTTAAAAGTGGTATAATTGCTCATTATTGATTCACCACCACCCCCCTCAGTAATCCAACATGTAGGATAGAGAAAAAGTGTGGAATTCTATAGGAATAGATAAGTATTTAGGTTGGGTGATGTTTAGGTTGAAAGAATAATTCTTGATGTTCCTTTGATGATATTTCTAGATGTCGTCGCACTTATGTTGATGAAAGGAAAAAATATCTAGCATTTGAGGACTCAAACAATATGATAGACAAGGATATTTGAAGACCATTTCCAACATTTGATTGCAAGGATTATATTTGTGTGGTGAAAGAAATCCTACAGTTTGGGAAATATAAATCCTAAATCAAGAGAATAGCACTAGAATTAAGTATTAAAATCAAGGATGGACTTGTTTTTGTTGATGATATCTTGTTGTTCTTCCTTTGGAGTGGCTAGGAGTGGCTTGGTGTGGTTCCTTTCTAGAATATGTTTTTTGGTTATAGTTTGTTATTGATTGTGGATGCCCTAGAGTTTAGATGCATTTTAAGTTTCCTATCTTGTGATAAGCTTAAAATGCATGCTGCATCAACTTGTGATAATTCGTTAGTATGTACTTGTAACTTCATTTGTTGTATATGTGAAGTGTACTTTGCTGTCCAAAGTTTGTGTACTTGCAAATCTGATTTTTATCTTATGTTCTCATGGAGATTGAGTAGTTTCAAGTGTTATTTATGTATGTTGATTTAACATATCAATGAATATGTTTTATTGAGTGATTTGAAAAGTAAATAGAAACTAAGGGGGGATATTTGTGGTTGTAACAAATATGATGTTTACAAGTTATTTTTTAGATCTATTATATGTTGGGGATTGTGTTCTTAGTGTTGGAAACCTATTTCCCTTAAAGTACATTTTCTTAATAATTAATTAATTGGGATTCCCTATGTATTTGGATGGATATAAGTGAAATATATGATATTGTAATTTATATTTATCCATATGGATGAAATTTCATAGGAATTAGATTTGGGGAACCTAAAATAATGATGTTAAATATTTGAATTTGTAGTATGCATAGTTTTTTGAAACATTCACAAACCACACATCAAGTACTTGGACCTATTCAAAAATATTGTCATCATGAATTAATTTTTTAACTACTAAGTACCCTTAAATAAGAATGTTTGTTTTTAACAGAAGCAGGTGTTTGTATATTATAAAAATTTGTCCATATTACAAAAAGAGCTGATTGTGGGTCTATCTTTATGCTAGTATCTAAATTACGGACCGTCATTCTTATAGAAGCATGTCTGGTGACCGTTGTGTTGTATGCACTACAAACTTGCCATGTAAAAATGGCTATGAAACTATGCAACAAAAACCGGTGTTTACAGTTCATAATAACCTATGCTAAGGGTGGGAGGGACCTGCTTCATCACGTGCATCACCCTTAAATAAGAATGTTATGATAGGGCCCTAACAATTTACTAGGGATAACATCCATGGAGAAGCATCCTTGGTTTTGTTCCAATCTCTTCCTTGGATATTTATATATCTCTCTATGTTTGTTCATGCATGCATGAGAGAGAGAGAGAGAGAGAGAGAGAGAGAGAGAGATTTTAAAATTTGGTTTCTTTTTATATTTTGAATTTATTTTTCCTTTCTCATTTTTATTATAAGTGTTAATCATGTTACAAAAATCATTTATATTTGTTGTATTATGCACCTATTATCTATGTTCAATAATATACATTGTTTATTATTATGGTCATATTTTTTCATTTTTAGAAACTTTATTTTTTTTTCAAATTTAGTTTTTTAATGGTTGTGACACATCTACTTGGGTTGTAGATGAACCTAACCACTCTAGTGAAAAAATTAAAAAAACTACATCTATATAAAATTAAAATTCAAACCAGGCATTTCCCAACCTATTTATATCTTTAAATATAATAACAACACCAAAGTTAGCCGATGAATTGTAATGGTAAATCATTCCAAAAACGTAACTATTATATAAACTTAGATCCTTATAGACTTTTAGGGAGATGGAGGAAGAGGATGTTTTAATATAGTAAACTCTATTAAAAAAAAATTCAATCCTATGTATATCAATCTATCAAGCTATAGAAGAACATAAAAAAAACCACCAAAGTTCTCTCAAATGCACATATATTTTTTAAAACATATTATGATATCAATATATTTTTTAAAACATATTATGATATCAATAATATTTTTTTAAACATATTATGATATCAATATATTTTTTAAAACATATTATGATATCAATAATTGGTTTAATAGTTAATACGAATTTCATATTTTCTACTTATTCAATAAAATTGTCACTCAATTTTAACATGATCCCATAATTAGAGAACACATTTGAAGGTTGTGTTTCCCTTCAAGGCCCCTCTATCCCCTCTATCCCTTCATAAAAGGGAATTAAAAAAATTCCCACGAACTTTAAAATAAAAAATGAATCGTCAATTATGAAGTCAGGATCATTCATTGCAAAATAACAAAATAAATTTTACAAATTTGAAAGGGAAACCCATTATGAATTTCAAAGTGGTATCATAGATTATTGATTCATGATTTTTGTAGTTGCTAAGTGGTATTGGTGGTGGTATCTCCATATTTGATTTATTCTATCTTTTAATGGATATAAATTGCTACACCTATCATAATTAAACGCTATCTTAACTCTCATAATTCTCGCAATGGAAATTACAATAATTATAAAAATTGACTAGAACGATTTTATAGCTTGTTATTGGTAGTACTATGATTTATTATCTAATAATACTATATAAAAAATGGTATGTTTTCCACATTACTAGAATACTTATCTCCATAATTAGAATAGTTTGATAGAGGACACTATTAGGATGTTTTTAACAAAGTAATTCTTTGATTTTTACAAAATTATCAATGAAATCACTTAATAAAGGAATAGTGAGCCATCTTGAATTTAGAGGTACTATGTGTGGAAA
This sequence comes from Picea engelmannii, assembly GCA_009831015.1. Classification (NCBI taxonomy): domain Eukaryota; kingdom Viridiplantae; phylum Streptophyta; class Pinopsida; order Pinales; family Pinaceae; genus Picea; species Picea engelmannii. The sequence continues at coordinate 178,813 of ML788436.1, forward strand.
ATTTTCTTTGAGAAAAATATGTTAATATGTAATTTACATATCGAGGATAATATGTGGTACCTAGGGAGGTAACTAAGTGGATGATGAATTTAATGTGGCTATAATAATGGAATATTCTCTCTATGTAATTAAAAGGAAATAATATAATAATAATGGGTAGTTGGCATAAGACTCTTAGGAATACTCGAGAGGAAGTATATAAATACACATGACTCTCATTGTATTAGATATGTGTTGAATTTCATTTTCTTGTATAAAACATGGCTTGTGGAGTGATTCCTTTCATAAGGAGTATTTTATGGTGGTACCTTACCTTAATGGTTCTTGTCTATACTCTTGAGTTATTCAGGATGAATGTTTTGGTATTTTCGATGTTCAAGAGTTTATTTCTGAAGTAAAGGGATATATTCTCTCTTATATATTTTAAATTTCACTACAAGTTGTATCTATTTCTCTTACTAAGCAATAACGACCCAAGGGGGGCACAAAATAATTTTTTGCAAATAAACAAATTGCAACACCTAATGACGCATCAAACAAAGAGCTTGAGCTTGAATTAGAAGAAGACCCTACAAAATCACTTGAAAAAGATCCACAAGAAGGGCATAAAAATAAAGAAGAATTTAATGAACCACATGTTGATGATTCAAAGAAGTAAGAAACGATCATTAATATTGTTGTGTAAAAAACCCATTTCCCATGAACCTCATAAATTAAAGTTTTTGGGTGAATTGAACTTATGATAGCTATTAATAAATCAAGAAAGAATGATACAAGAACATGATACAATAAATAACCATGCATAATTATAAAATAAATGTGTTATGATGCCATGCATAGCATTGAAAAGAAACACACACACTATAAACTCGAGATAGAGATAAAAAATACACAATAGAAATATAATTTACAGAGAAACATATATAACTTATATTTTAAAGGAAACTTCATCTATTGGCTACAAAAATTGGATGTTCCACCCAAACTTAGGCTCTTTTGCACATAAAATATCTAGAACAGGGCACTCACAAGGTGAGGCTATAATTCCACAAGGACAGGTGCCTAGTCCAATTCTAAAACACACACTAGTGAACTATCAAGATCTCATATTTTTATCAACAACACAACAAATCCTAGTTTTTCATCCCTGTTTCCCCCTCACCCTACAAAAACCAAATAAATGAAACCCCTTCTTCGCAATGAAGTCCCTCGGGTTATTCCACTTCTTTCCAAGGATCTAGTGATACTAATCAGGAAATATCAATGCTTGAAACTCTAAGGATTCTCAATCATGGATAGTTATTTCAAAAATCCCTTTATTCCCATGAACACATTCATTTATTTGTTGTTGGAGTAACTAGTAGTTACCTACAACGAACTAGCAATGGATATTTCCTCTAACAATTCATTTCCCATGTCTGAAACAAAAACATGAGTGAGAAAGAATGAATTTTGAATGATTAAGGAACCCCCCAAAAAACAAAAAGATGGCTTATATAATGACATGCAATAGTGGACCATGTGGCCTTCCTAAGAATCTCATGTAATCACTTTTCCAAAATAATTATAAGATGGGAGAATACAATATAATAATCATCGTATCCTATTTAACCCCCTCTCATGGAATCATATCCCCCTATAACTCTATATGTATCCATATTGCATCCAACGATGCATTTTTATTATTAAAATTCGAAGTATCGCATTGTTAGGATCTCTAGAATTTCAACTTTCAGGAACTTTGACCTTTCATCAATTAAAAATAAATACATTATTTATCTAGAGACTAAAAACTAGGGTATTACATGTTGTATATCACCACCCACACCACACAAAGAAACAACAATCATCAAGGAAAGGGAATGAACATTATAAAGCTTTCTATAGATCAACATGGAACCAGAGAGGCAACCAATATGTTAGGGACCTAACTTCCCTAACCCCTCACGTAGGTAGAAAAATATATCTTCCATCTAATAAAGGACAAAATTAGTTAATAAGGCCTATTTAATAAATATGAACAATTCAATGTAACAATACCTAATACAATCTTTCACTTCTAGAAAGATATTCTTCTAGAATTTTATTTAGAAGACAAAATTAGTATAAATAAGAGTAGACGGAATGAGAAATCCTGGTCTCAAGAATTATTGTAATAGAGAACTGATTTGTTGGAGGTTTCCCCCTTCAAGAGGCAAATGAACATTTATTTCTATCAATAAAGGAATCATTTTTTATTGTGTTTCTATACATTTTTTTGTTGCGCTAGGATCTTCTGTAGTATTTCTATTTTTTTCTTAATATAACTGATTTGGTACCTAACAAGTGGTATCAGATAACTTTCCTCCACAAAAACTGTGGGAATTATTTTTTTGAAGGTAGATATGTGTAATATCGGTGTCTTTAAATACCATATATCTAACATTTAGTGGGAAAAATTGTGGCGGGGAAGGCTACAAGCAGGAAATATAAATGGTTTAGTGTGGTTGTCTAGAAACCAATATTTCACCTTGTTGGAAACCTCCATAACACATGTTGGTACCCTTCGAGTAGTACTGCATGAGACATAATTTGTACATGACCATCACTCATACATACTATAAAGTATATCAAGAGTCCCCTAGGTCTCCTAAAATTATCCCTAGATCAACTAATCGTCTCTCTGACTACTATAGTGACACCAAGAACAACACTCAGGAATATACTCTCTAGTACCTGTGTAATCAAGTAGTATAGCTAAGGGTATGATTGAGCCTCTTTAGTTGGTTCCCTGAGATATTTTTCCAAGTACTATTGTTTGATCCCACACATATATCAAAGAGCTATAGAATGGGAAAATATATTGTCTGTAGGAACCCTATAAACCCTAAACCCTGGGAAAGAAACAAAACAAATGTAATGTCTTCAACTAGGCTAGGTGGGGGTATATTGTTTCTTCTAAAGTTCCAAATACCTATATTAATGGTTTTGTTAACATTTTCAAATAGGTTTTTCAAATAAGAATATTTCCAAATAGATTGCATGCATCCATTACACAAGAAATAGAGTAGATAACCATGGAATCTTATTATGGATTAAAAGATCCCAAAAATATCAGCAATACAATGATATATAATTGCTATAATAACAACTACATAATACTCCTAAACATGAAAAACTAATGGATACCAAGCAACTGCAAAATATACTACAAAAACAATAACAAACCTAGAATGATTCCAATGTCTGATGCCCAAGGATATTTGAGCCCGACCCTACTTTGTCTGCTTTGTAAACGACTATTGTAACCCTCGCAACCCCGATCGATCGAACTACTGCAAGGAGGTTTTTATACTCCATGGTCTTCCGAGAACCATATTAAGTTATTGGGACAACAATTTTCTCAGTGTGTTTTGGTAGGATCTTTTTAGGCTATCTAGGATAGAGTTGATGCCTAGTACTAGCTATCACCCCCAGACAGACGGGAAGATTGATATTGTAAACAAATTGATTGAGGGGTACCTGAGGAACTATGTGTTAGGAAAGTAGTGGGCATGGATAAAGTGGTTTCACCTCATGGAGCATTTCTACAATACCACTCATCACATGTCCATTGGGATGATCCTATTCAAGGAATTGTATAGCCATGGCGCTCCATCTTTTGTGAATTTGGAATTTGGAATTTGGAGAGAATAGAGCACCCAAGGCCAAATAATAGTTGTAGGAAAGTCAGGACATCTTGAGAGTCCCGAAGGATAATCTACATTCCACTCAGAATCAACAAAATATGTATGTAGATAGGTTGTTTATTTTTCATATGAGATGATATTTAATCGATATATTATTACAATGATGATTGTTCCATATATATAGAACATATGGTGACCATCCATGAAAGGATGCGTCCCTTGGATAATAAATAGCTACTTATTTATTGTATATATTTATAACTTGTATTATAAATATCATGTCATATATTATAGGATATTATATATATATATATATATATATATATATATATATATATATATATATATATATATATATATATATATATATATATATATATAGAGAGAGAGAGAGAGAGAGAGAGAGAGAGAGAGAGAGAGAGAGAGAGAGAGAGAGAGAGAGAAGAATGTCTTCTCGATGTTTTTCAAACATCAAGACTCCCTCTCAATGAAGGAGACATTATTCATCATGCCAAAGATTGTCTTTGAAGTATACAAAATTCACCCTAGACTCATGACACTTGTCTGTCAATCTTGGGAGATGTATCTCTCCCACCTAAACTGAGGGGAAAATCCTTCTACAACTCTCCCTTTGTTCCAATTGACTCTATTTGAGATCAGTCTCACTTTCGGTCCATATGTGATAAAATCTATCATCTTGAGACTTTATCATTCCTTGTCAAATCACCATGAATAGGACAAATATCACAGCAAGGTTGTTCACCATAGGTACAATCCTATGAGTGAATGTCATCCCGATGCTAATTGAAATGTGGAAATCATATCAAGCACCTCGAGTCCATATTATTACTTGTCATGATCAAGGAAGGACTATGCCTGGGCCCATTTACCACAAGTACACCTTTGTGATAAATGCATCCTATCTCTCTTGGTGTACAACCCGATCTAGGAGAAGGTCTGCCTGATGCTTATTCGAGAAATTGTAGAAAATGGTTTGTCACACATGGGACTCCCATGTATACTTATAGAGGCTACTCCCTCTATAAACACTACGGTCAACTCCCCATAGCGTGTGACATCAAGGTCAACTCCCTTGACATGTACTCATGTGCCCTCCATAAGGGATGTGTCCTCATGTTTTCTCCATAAGCGTTGTTGGGATATAAGCCCAAACCCACCTATCCCTCTTGTATAAGTATCCTCACAAATAAACTCAACTCAGTCACAAAGGAGTACGATCTGGAGAATGTATCAGGAAGCTGCAAACATTAACATAGGAATGGGGTAGAATGCAACTTTGAGGTTGGAGATCTTGTGTTTCTCATATTGCATCCTTACAAACAATCATTTTTTAACAAGAGTGGTTCATAGAAGACGATGCCTCTCTTTTATGGACCCTACAAAGTGATCAAGAGAGTTGGGGAAGCATCATATGAGTTGGAGTGACCAGAGGGTAGTAGCATCCACAACACCTTCCATGTATCCTACCTCAAGAAGGCATTGGGATAGAAAGTCACCTCTCTTTCATATCTTCCTCCAGTTGATGAGGAAGGGAGGTTGGTTCTATATCCTGAGAGGATTTTTTATGTTAGGGAATGAAGGATGAGGAGAAGGGTCATTCGAGAGTACCTGCTTGTATTGAAATGATTTCCCGAAAAATATGTTATGTGGTAAGGAGAGAAGATCTTACAACACCATGATCTAGAGATTCTTGAGGAAAAGAAATCTTGGGAAGGGAGGACTATAATGTCCCCTTCCAAATGATGGAGGATGACTCAATATCTTATATGACTCTCATATGCTACAGTCAATAAGTAAAAATGGATTCAAGAAGTTTTATTTGGTGTCATTAGGTTAAAATAATAACAAATCCTAAAACTGACATTAAATAAAATAAATAATTATATTTAACTGGGATTTGAGGAAAAATAAAGTAAGGGTTTGATTTGGTCAAAAAGGGGAAACATATAAAAGGTACAAAGAAAGGATAAATAAAGGGCTAACCCTTCTCTTTGGTATTATGTTTTACGATCTCTTGGTGATGTGTTGTTTGAGCTAAGTTTTCATTAGGGATTAGAAAACTCCTTCCATTTCAGTTTAGTTTCAGTGGTACAATATCCACCCTAGCTAGACAAAGAGGATGATTCATCTAGAGTCCTCATTTGAGTTCATTATGGTGTTTAGTTTCATCTTGGAGATATTTTGGAGGCATATTGGATTAAGTAGCGGGTTTGCGACATTTTTCTGAAGGAGGCAGATCATCAAATATGCAGGTGTCAGGAGGGTTTCACACAGTTGGGAAAGGAGACACCCCCACAGGTTGAGCATAGGTTCTCCCACAAGGCCCCACTAAACATCCCGTGAGGACCTCTACAAATATGGTTTTGCAATAGTTTGTTGCATTGGGGTTGATTTGGTTTCAATCGTAATTTATAGATAATACAAAGTAGGTTTGGGCTTGGGGATCCTTGGACATCAGTGATTGGCATCATTCCAGATTTTTTATTTTTTTTGTCGTATATCTTGCATATTCTTGGAAGGCATGAGATTTATGTGCTTAGGTGTATTTTGTATCTATTATTACAACCATTAGATATGAATGTATTGATTATATTTTTGGGATATTTTCATCCATAATAGGATTCCTTGGTTATCTACTCTATTTTTGATGTAATGGATGCATGCAATGTGTTTGGAAATATTTTTATTTTAACAATTTTTTTGAAAATGTTAACAACACCATTAATATAAGTATTTGCAACTTTTACATAAGAAGAAAAAATATATCGCCACATATCCTAGTTGGGGACATTACAATAGAAAAGGAACAAAAGACATTGATTGTTGTGCAACCTTTCCTCTTTCATTATTGCTGCAAAATTCCTACATATTTTTCCATGTGAACAATTTGGGCCATTTGTCATTGCAGTATTCTTCATGCTAGAGTATAACTCTATAGAAGTAAAAAAATAAAATAAAAAAGAGTATAGTGGTCCCACCGACACCCTTATTTAGGACCTCTTCCATTGGATTCCTCTCTTCATCCTTATCACCATGGTACTCATGATTTTTAATCCTTTTTTTCTCCAGTGTACCAATCACTTATATCATTTTTTAGGTGGTCCCACCCACCCTTTTGATGGCGTCCACCCAGGCACCTACCTCAGCAGGTCCCGCGCCGGAGTGGCTCCTTTGATTCTCCCCTAGAATCCTTATTAAGATTTGACCCACAGGTCTGTCCTTCTCATTACAACCATTAGGCCTCAGCGCTTCCCCGTTCTCAGCAGAAAATAACAATCGGGTTTYGGGGTTTTCCAATCYCTGACGTCACCAACACTTGCTTCCTCGAATCCCCGATCTTCGATATCTTGATGCACTTCCTTTTTTCTTCAACCCCTCTTGGCTATGCTCCCAGTCTGCACGACCCTACCTTATATGACCAAAATCCTATCTCTTATCGRGATTCAGGGTTTTGAGTGTTAATATGTATTGGGCCTCTTGTCCATGGGATCCCTGATTTTCCGACTCTCGATTTCCTGACAATTGACTTTTCCTTTCAGGGAATTTCTCGAAGGCTTCGATCTCGACCATGCGTCCTCAAGGATGGATGGTCCTCACTGCTCCTCGCTATTTCATGATTCGCGATTTCAAATGCTTCGGTTGCCTTGTCTTCAGGATTCGCGAAACGTCGAATCCCGATATGCCGATTTGGCTTCCCTATCGGGATTTCCCCCGATAGCCTCGATTTTCGCCACGTTTCCTCTAGAGATGAACGGCCCTGATTTTCTCTCGAGGTCTCTGTGACTTCAAATTCCTGATGCCTCGTTCTGACAAGATGATGTCAGCTGGGCCCCACACAGAGTTCTCCTTCTTTCGGAAAGTCGGACTTCGCGATTCTGGAATGCAAGTTTCCCTTGTCTCTAGGACTCACGAAATGTCGATCCCCAACTTCCTTCGGGTTTCTGACATGCGTCCCCAGTGGATGGACGGTTCAGGTTGACCCTCGGGTTTTCGCCCACTGCAAACCCAAAAACACTTACCTATGTGAGTCCCAATGATCGAAATGTTGATAGGCTCCCGATCTCGTCCACGTGTCACAACTGATGGACGACTTCGATCATTTACAGGGTTTTCAACATGGATTTTCCCGATCCTTTGCCCACATAACTCCCAATTTTCCAAATCCCAAAACTTCGATGGAGTCTTCCCTTTCGATACTCTTTTCAAGATCTTAGATCTTCATCACATGTCCCCTTAAGATGGACGGACCTGATTTAACCTCAGGATTTCGAGAATTTCGATGCCCCGATGACACAAGTTCCTTGTCAATTTAAAACCCTGGTCACTGAAATGCCGATGGCTCTTGGTGATTGCCACCTATCTCCTCAAGATGAACGGGTCAGATTGATTTCAGGACTTTCACTATGAAAATTCCCGATCACTTGTCCTCGTGATTCCCGATTTCATGAATGCCAAAATTCCGATGGCCATGCCTCTCGTTGAAACTTTCCTCCTCCTGTTCATGAAGCTTAAACTCCGCGGAAATCCTGGTTAATCCAATGACTGACAGGTGTTTGAATGAGATCTGACAGTCCACAATCTCTAGAGCTTGAACTCCGGACACAGCCATAACCCCCCTCGCTTCTCTGGAAGATCTAACGGCTGACGGGATTTCGCTAATCCTCTCCAGAAGATCTAGACCGTCGATCTCTTCCCCTTGATGATTTCAAAGGCTTTACTCCTCCTGAGCCTCTCACAACTTCGAGCCTTAGAAAAGACTCTGGTGCACACTCCTTACGCTACCTTCAGACACCTTCCAATGTCAACTACTTTGACTCTGCACACTCCTGCAGTAGTAGTCCTTCAATATTTGGCTCAGGTCCGTAACCCTGAGACTCTCTGTGGCATGCGCACTCCTTGCATGGCACCTGTGCCCTACTGCACTCTGAGGAAATGAGAACAACCGCTACCTCTCCTGATCTTTCAGAGACAACCCTCTGAACTCCTTGTCGACACACTCCTTGCGGACAATTCAACTGCACCCCTTGCAGGAATCTTTCTCAGACAGAGAAACAATTGAAACTCATTCCTTCTTCCTTCCAGACTTCAAACTGAAACCATGAAATCACATACACATCATATAAAAGCAAGTGTATAATAGGAAGAAAACATTCATGAGAATAACATTCAACATCAATACACAGGGAATAAACACAGAACCATGAATTTGAATCAACCTCTTTCTATTAATCCAAATCTCAGTACATGGGTGTTATTACACAACTCTCTGCTTCTCTTCTATGCTCCAATGCTTCTAACTATGTTACAACACACAGTTAGGGTGTCTATATCCGTTTTCCCTCCACTCCTTCTAAAACTGTCTAATCTAATATTCAATTCTACCTACTTACATAAATGCCTTCTACCTACTATGAACGAGAGTGGATCGCTCAAGGTCCTATACAATGCATAAGTATGCCTCTCCTTAACTATCACATTTAAGTTTGGCGCATCCACCCTTCAAAAGTTTTTAAACAATTTAACATATGCTCAAAATGTGTGGCACTTGCCCCCGCACTTGCTTGATGTTGACGATGCTCCTGCATCATACTCCCTCGCTTGAAAATTTTCATGGGCTCCTGTCCATGAGCTCTTGCATGGTCTGTTCATGCTTATGAATTTCTGCTTCATTCTCCCAGTTGACATCTTCAACTGGATGGCCCTTTCACTTGAACAAATATTCGAAGTATTCTTTCCTCCTGGTCTTCTTGCCAATTCTTTTGTCTAGTATGCTTTCCATCTATGGATTCTCTGCAACTGGCATCTGATTTTGCCACTAAACCTCTGATTGTTCATCACTTGTTCCTGCTTCATCAGCTTTGTATGGGTACAAATCTAATACATTGAATATCGGATAAATTTCGATCCCCTCGGGTAATTCAATCTCATAAGCATTTGCCCCAAATTTCTTCAAGACCCTACATGGCCCGATTTTCTTCATCTTCAATTTATTATACGTTCCTCTCGGGAACATTTCCTTTCTCAAATGTGCCAGAATTAAATCACCAAATTCAAACTGGAGTTGTCTTCTGTGTTGATCTGCTCTACACTTGTACTCCTGATTTGAATTCTGCAACCGCTCCTTCACTCGGCCGTGAAGTTCCTTCATCACTTCTGCAAAATCTTCTACACTAGTGCTCCTAGTTGCATTTTGTTCTAAATCCCTCAATTCAGAAATTCGTTTCAGCTGTATGCCATAAACAATTTGAAATGGACTTTGTCCTGTACTTCTGTTCACTGAGTTGTTATACACAAACTCTTCCTGCGGAAATATATTGTCCCAACTGCTGTGGTTCTCTGTCACCAAGCTTCTCAGCAAATCTCCTAGACTTCTGTTTACCACTTTTGTCTGTCCATCCATCTGAGGATGATAAGCCAAACTAAATAACAAGTTAGTTCCCAGCTTCTTCCATAAGGTTCTCCAGAAATTCCCTATGAACTTCGTATCTCTATGCGAAACTATACTCCTTGGTAAGTTGTGAAGTCGAACGACTTCTTTGAAAAACATGTTCGCGATGTGAGTCGCGTCACTGGTTTTCTGACATGGGATAAAGTCTGCCATCTTGGAAAATCTAACCACCACCACAAAGATCGAATCAAATCCTCTTTGCATCCTTGGCAACCCCAATATGAAATCCATGCTAATTTCAACCCATGGCTTCTCAGGTATGTGTAATGGTTGATAAAAATTTGCATTCTGGTTCCTTCCCTTCGAATGTTGTCAAATTTTGCATCTGTCTACAAATCTCTTGACCTCTGATCACATCCCTGGCCAAAAGTATGATTCGCTCAGCTTTGCGAATGTTTTTTCATGACCGAAGTGTCCATCCAATCCTCCACTGTGTTTCTCCTTCAACAGATTCTCCCTCATGGAGAAATTCAGAATACATAGTTGTTTGCCCTTAAACATCAATCCTTCCTGGATCATGTATTCGGCCCATTTGCTGCTATCTCTGAGAACTGGATTCTCATCTATTTCATACACTCCCTTAAAGTCTAGGTCATCTACGTACATGTCCCTAAGATCATCAAAACCCAACGTTTTGACTTTGAACTCCTGCAACAACAAACACTTCCTGCTCAAAGCGTCAACAACCTTGTTAGCAGTACCAGAAATGTGTTTAATTACAAAAGTGAAATTTTGCATATATTCTACCCATTTGACGTGTCTCTGATTCAACTTCTCATGTTGAGTCACAAACTGCAGTGCATGGTTGTCACTGTATAGAATAAATTCTTTCATAATTAAATAATGCCTCCACTTCTTCAACGCATGTATGATAGCATAAAACTCTTTATCATATGTGAAATACTTCAACTTCGCCTCATTCAGCTTCTCGCTGAAATATGTGATCAGCCTGTCTTCCTGACTTAAGACTGCCCCTATTGCAAATCTGCTTGCATCGCATTTCACCTGAAATGTTTTCTGGAAATCCGACAACACTAAAACTGGTTGTTTCGTAATCTTCCTCTTCAACAATTTGAAACTTTTTTTGGCTTCTTCTGTCCAGTGAAAAGATTTATGTCTTTTCTTCACTGTATCCATCATCACTGCGCTAATTCCACTGAAATTCCTGATGAACTTTCGGTAGAAACTAGCCAACCCGTGAAAACTTCTTACCTCAAATATGTTCCTCGGTGATGGCCAATTTTTTATTACCTCCACCTTATCTGGATCCATCCTCAACTCATCTGCAGAAATAACAAATCCCAAGTAAATGATCTCTGTCTTCATGAATGAGGACTTCTTCATGTTTATCAACAACTTCTCTTGCTATAATCTCTTCATCACAATGTCCAAATGCTTCAGATGTTCAGCCTCCGTTTTACTGAAAATCAGTATATCATCCAAATATACAATAACAAATTTTCCGATGAACTCCTTCAGGACTTCATTCATCAACCTCATAAAGGTACTTGGTGCATTTTTTAATCCAAATGGAATAACAAGCCATTCATACAACCCTTCGTTTGTCTTGAATGCTATTTCCCATTCATCAGCTTCCCTCATACGAATCTGGTGATATCCACTCTTCAGATCAATCTTCGAAAAAAAATTTGCTCCACTTAAACAATCCATCAGATCATCCATCCTTGGAAATGGAAATCTATACCTGATGGTTATCTTGTTAATGGCTCTTGAATCAGTGCACATCCTCCAACCTCCATCTTTCTTCGGACTGAGCACTGTCGGAACAGCACACGGGCTCAAGCTTTCCTTGACCAAGCCTTTGTCCAACAACTCCTGGACTTGTCTCTTTACCTCTTCATTCTCTTGCGGCATCAATTTGTATGTGGCTTTGTTTGGCAAACTGACTCCTGGTATGAGATCAATATGATGGCTCACACTTATGATCAGTGGCAACGAACGAGGTAGTTCGTCCACTACTATGTCAGCAAACTCTTATAGCAGTTCTTGAACTTCTTCTGGTAAATCATCTACTCTTGTGTTGGTCAAAACAATCTTTGGTTTCCTGACCACAATGAAATGCGGTTCCTCCTTCTTCTTAACCTCTGTAAGAAGTTCCTTCCCACTCATGAGAAGTACAGTGTTGCTTACCTCCGGCTTCACCTCCTTATCTTTGATTGGAAGCAACATATGAGTTCTCCCATTCTTTTCCAAGGTGTATGTGTTCATCCTCCCATCATGAATCACATTTCTGTCATATTTCCATGGTCTACCCAGCAATAGATGACAAACATCCATGGGAATAACATCACACAAGATCTTATATTTATATCCTCCTATCTTAAATTCAACTAAACATTGTTTAGTGACATTTACCTGATGTCCTTTTTGTAGCCATGAAACTTTGTATGGGCTCGGATGTTCAATCGTCTCCAGCTCCAACTTTTCTACCATCTCGGTTGAAATGAGATTATCTGTGCTACCCCTGTCTACTATGACCTTGCATACCCTGTCCTTGGTTTTGCAAGCAGTCCTAAAAAGTCTGGTCCTTTGGACTAAACTCTCCACCTCCCTTTCAGGTGTCAAAAGAACTTTTCGCATCATCAATGATCTTCCACCTTCAACATCCTCTGCCTCAACATTTCGCCCCTGTGCTTCGACAATGTGAGTCTCTCCACCCTATTTCTTTTTATCAGGACACTCATAAGACTTGTGCCCATTCTTTCCACATGTGAAGCATGTAATTACTCCACCTCTGCCTCTTCCCCTACCTCTAGTACGAGGAAAAATATTATTATCAGCATACCCTCCTCTTTGCTCAGTATGTTGTCCTCTCTATTCATCATATTTCCCTCGCTATGAGCTTCCACCTCTCTCAGTTTGAGTCTGAGGTTTCTTCTAGTTTTCCTTGGGCTTCTGATTTTTATCTTGGACAACTGATTTTCCCTTGGCTTGACTTCTACCTATGCCTCTCTGACTCTGCTTTCGGCTCAACTTCTCTTTTTCTTTCATATCCATCTGATAAGAATCTTCCACCATTTGGATGGTCAACATACTCATCTCATCCAAAATCTCATATCTCAGGCCATTCATATACCTAGCTACCTTTTCATCATTGCTTTCACGATGACCTTCCCTGATATTCAACCTATAAAATTCCTCAATATATTCCTTTACTGTCATCAACTTTTGTCTCAGGTTTTGCATCCTTCTGAATAGAGTAATCTTATAATCTCTCGGGATGATTTTTCCTTCATATTTACAATCATCCTGTCCCAGCTCTTAATTTTCTACTTGCCTTGGCAACGCCTGTCCGCTTGTAGTTCATCCCACCACAATGTTGCATGTCCTTTTAATCTCATGACGGCATGCTTGACCTTCCTGTCCTCTTCGACATATTCATAGTCAAAGTAGGTGTCTAGAGCTCTAATCTAGTCTAGAAGCTCTTCCACATCTAGATTTCCCTCATAAACTAGAATGTCCATCTTCGCCTTTGCACCCATTATTGCAACAGATTTAAGTAAGCGCTCATTTGCTGCATCTTCTGCTGTGATTTCTTCTTCTCCACGTCCAGCATCATCTTCATTTTCAGACTCACTGATATCTCCCACATCAGTTGTGCATTTTTTTCTTATCTCCATGTCCACAAGTCTGGCGCGTATGTTATGCAGATCCCTTTCTACTTCTGGGTTCTGCACCTGTCTACCCCTTCCTCTGGACGTCTCCCTTTCCTCCTCTGGATCGGGTGATTGTCTATCTCTCCTTCTCGGCGGCATGGAGAATCTTCCTTCTTCCTGCTATAGAAAGAAAAGAATATTTTCTAAGCTCTGATACCACTTGATGGCGTCCACCCAGGCACCTACCTCAGCAGGTCCCGCGCCTGACCTCCCGGTCTTAAGGATCGTTCTAAATTATCCTCAAGCCAGAGTGGCTCCTTTGATTCTCCCCTGGAATCCTTATTAAGATTTGACCCATAGGTTTGTCATGACCATTACAGCCCTTAGGCCTGAGCACTTCCCCGTTCTCAATAGAAAATAACAATCGGGTTTTGGGGTTTTCTAATCCCCGATGTCACCAACACTTGCTTCCTTGAATCCCCGATCTCTGATATCTCGATGCGCTTCCTTTTTTCTTCAGCCCCTCTTGGCTATGCTCCCAGTCCGCATGACCCTACCTTATATGACCACAATCCTATATCTTATCGGGATTCGGGGTTTCGAGTGTCAATATGTATTGGGCCTCTTGTCCATGGGATCCCCGATTTCCCGACTCTCGATTTCCCAAAAATTGACTTTTCCTTTCAAGGAATTTCCCGAAGGCTTCAATCTTGACCACGCGTCCTCAAGGATGGACGGTCCTTGCTGCTCCTCACTATTTCACGATTCGCGATTTCAAATGCTCGAGTTTCCTTGTCTTCAGGATTCGCTATATGCCGAATCCCGATATGCCGATTTGGCTTCCCTGTTAGGATTTCCCCCGATAGCCTCGATTGTCACCATGTGTCCTCTAGAGATGAACGGCCCTGATTTTCTCTCAGGTTCTCTGTGACTTCAAATTCCTGATGCCTCGTTCTGACGAGATGACGTCATCTGGGCCCCACACGGAGTTCTCCTTCTTTTGGAAAGTCAGACTTTGCGATTCTGGAATGCAAGTTTCCCTTGTCTCTAGGACTCACGAAATGTTGATCCCCGACTTCCTTGGGATTTCTGACATGCGTCCCCAGTGAATGGATGGTTCAGGTTGACCCTCCGGTTTTCGCCCACTACAAACCCAAAAACACTTACGTATGTGAGTCCTAATGATCGAAATGCCAATAGGCTCCTGATCTCGTCCATGTGTCACAACTGATGGACGACTCCGATCATTTATGGGTTTTTCAACATGGATTTTACCGATCCTTTGCCCATAGAACTCTCGATTTGTCGAATCCTGAAACTCCGATGGAGTCTTCCCTTTCGGGACTCTTTCCAAGATCTTAGATCTTCGTCACGTGTCCCCTTAATATGGACGACCCTGATTTAACCTCAGGATTTCGAGACTTTCAATGCCCCGATGACACAAATTCCTTGTCAACTTAAAACCCTGGTCGCCGAAATGTCGATGGCTCTCGGTGATTTCCACCTATCTCCTCAAGATGAACATCTCAGATTGATTCTGGGACTTTCACTATGAAAATTCCCGATCACTCATCCTCGTGATTCCCGATTTCACGAATGCCGAAATTCTGATGGCCACGCCTCTCATCCGAACTTTCATCCTCTTGTTCACGAAGCTTAAACTCTGTGCAACTCCTGGTCAATCCAACGACTGATGGGTGTTTGAATGAGATCTGACGGTCCACAATATTTGGAGCTTGAACTCCAGACACAACCGTAACCCCCCTCACTTCTCTGGCAGATCTAACGGCTGACAAGATTTTGCTAATCCCTTCCCCTTGATGATTTCAAAGGCTTTACTCCTCCCGAGCCTCTCACAACTTTGAGCCTTAGAAAAGACTCTGGCGTGCACTCCTTACGCTACTTTCAGACACCTTCCAATGTCAACTACTTCGACTCTGTGCACTCCTGCAGCAGTAGTCCTTCAATATTTGGCTCAGGTCCGCAACCCTGAGACTCTCCGTGGCTTGCGCACTCCTTGCATGACACCTGTGCCCTACTGCACTCTGAGGAAATGAGAACAACCACTACCTCTCCTGAGATTTCAAAGACAACCCTCTGAACTCCTTGTCGACGCACTCCTTGCAGACAATTCAACTGCACCCCTTGCAATAATCTTTCTCAGATAGAGAAACAATTGAAACTCATTCCTTCTTCCTTCCAGAATTCAAACTCAAACCATGAAATCACATACACATCATATAAAAGCAAGTGTATAACAGGAAGCAAACATTCATGAGCATAACATTCAACATCAATACACAGGGAATAAACACAGAACCATGAATTTGAATCAACCTCTTTCTATTAAACCAAATCTCAGTACATGGGTGTTCTTACACAGCTCTCTGCTTCTCTTCTATGCTCCAATGCTTCTAACTATGTCACAACACACAATGAGGGTGTCTATATCCATTTTCCCTCCATTCCTTCTAAAACTGTCTAATCTAATATTGAATTCTACCTACTTACATAAATGCCTTCTACCTACTATGAATGAGAGCGGATTGCTCAAGGTCCTATACAATGCATAAGTACGCCTCTCCTTAAATATCACATTTAAGTTTGGCGCATTCACCCTTCAAAAGTTTTTAAACAATTTAACATATGCTCAAAATGTGTGGCGCTTGCCCCCATGCTCGCTTGATGTTGACGATGCTCCTGCATCACCTTTCAAGTACCTTTATTTGAAATATATCACATTGGATTTCCCTTGTCACCCTAATCGTTGTTAAGGCCTAATATTGGCTCATTACGACTTAATTGGGGCATATTAGATTAGTAATGTTATTTTATTTATGTCAGCTTTAGGCCATTAGTTGTAATTTAGATTAGTAATGTTATTTTATTTATGTCGTCTTTAGGCCATTAAACCTCCTAGTCTCCTATATATACCAAGG
>ML788436.1:207053-224407 GCA_009831015.1 Picea engelmannii
AAAATTGAGGTTATTTAGAAGACATATCAAGGTTTTTGTTGTAAAACTTTTAGATTCTACGTAGTTATACTTTTGGAGATAAACTCTGTAGAAGATAGGGTTTTTGAATAGTCCTATTACTAGTATGAAACATGTGTTCCAGGTAAAATCATCATATATTATTCACTAAGGATCCAAATTTACTAAGATGAGTTGCATTTGAAAGAGAATTGTATGTTGTATTTGTGGTAAATGTTTCCAAATCATATTTAAAATATTGGGTTTGTGGCATTTTATACAAGTTCACTCTCCATGAAAGGACCAAAATCAACAAGGTTTGGGAAAGTTACCCTAATTTCCACTTGGCACATCCAATTTTGGTCTAACCCATAGAATTGAAGAGAACACATATAAGAGTACTATAGGCCAAAATTTAATACTTATAAGGGATAAAATTCCATAAAGACATCAGAAGGAAAGGCATTCAGGAGGACAAACTCCAAATTTAGGGCTTAAAATGTATGCAACTTACAATTGGCATAAGTATTTATTGGAAGATATGTTTTTCGTGATTCAAAATTTTGGATAAATAGGAGAATTATTATTTTTGCCTACATGGTTCCAAAAAACATGTCAACACCAAACAAAACTCTAGAAGTATCATCTATAAATCATGAAGAAAATGATGATATACATAAAAGACTATCCAAAGTGGAGGAGCAACTTCATCAGTTGAGTGACATGTCAATAACAAGTAATGATTAGATAAACTCACAAATAAAAATTCATGAAATGGAAAACAATATGGGTGAAATGGAAAATAAGAATAACATGAAAAAGAATATGGATGAAAATAAATAAGAAATACAAAATTCTATGAATGCCATGTCTTCCCAGATCTTTCAGGATCTAGATGAGAGAGTCCCCAAAGGAGATATCAAAAGGTCAGGAACACATGAAAATAAATGTAGTATTCATGTTGAGAAACCTACTGATAATAAACATTTTTCAAGTGGTATTAACTCTAATATTGAATTTAATTATGGTGGGGGTCCTAAATTCAACTTTCCCAAGATTGAATGAAAGAAGTTTGATGGAACAAAGGTCTTTATCTTGGTGAAAAAAATAGAGAAATATTTTAAACTACATAATATCATGGATGATAAGAAAATGATTCACATGGAAACTTTGAACTTTGAGATAAAACCATATCAATGGTATCAATGGATATTGAAAATGAAACCCCCTCTTTTTCATTATACTTTGGGTTTATTTGCAAGAGACTTAGAATCACAATATGGGAAGGTTTGGGAACATGAATACTTTAATAAATTGACAAGAATAAATCACTTAGGTTATACTAAATATTATAATTCATAATTTCAGGTATTGTCCATAAGGTTGGATGAGATAACTGATGAACAATTGCTGCAAGATTACATGGGTGGATTAAAAGAGGACATTAAACATGAGTTTTCTTAATAAATCCCATAAATATTATGGAAGCTACAGAATATTATTTTCATATTCAAGCTAAGAATAACGATACACACAAGTGATGACCTATCATACCATGTGCAGAAAACTAAACGGAATTTATGCTACAACTCGGATCACGTTGTTTCCTTAATTTACTTTCAGGCCCAAATCACCTTCAACAATGTTACAAATGCTCTATTTTTTTTTGGAGTTCCTTTGGCTCTCAAAACATAGCACTAGTCTCCATGAGACCTTTATTCATAATCACAGGTCCATACTTAAGTGTTTATATTTTGGCACATACTCCATGTATCCTCGGTTGTGTCCACGGGATTAACCCTATCACCATCGAGATTAACTCTCCATAATCCTATAAATTTTCTCTCCTTTCATTTTCCATTGTTGATCATCATAAAATGGATGATCATAATCTCTCGTTGGAGTCTTATATCTGTGGATCCTCATCATTGATCATCTCTTGTTCAGATGGTTGATCTCATCCCCGAATGCATCCCGATGGACGATCTGGATCTATTATCACTTCCTTTGTTTGGATTTCCACTGTTGGAATCCCTCAGCTCAACCGTTCTGAATTTTCCACTATGAAATTCTTCCTCTTAACTATAGGAATCTAAGCACCTGGAGCCTCTCGACTGTGAATTTATTGGTATCTAACAATCACAACTCACCATCATGCTTCGACTACGCTAGTAATTTTCTAGATGGGCCTACATGTGGATGCCATGTTTCCCTTGGCTACTCATCCATGTAACTGCCACATGTCCATACCTAGTTCAATGATTCCACATATGGGTCTCTATCAATCGACAAATGTCTTATTATGGACTGTCAATCTATTCAACTCTGAATATATCTCAGCCATATATTATTTTCCTTCTATCAAAGTCATTTCAAACTTTAAATTTGAAACATAGACTCTAAAATTATTTATGCCACTACTTCGTGACCCAAGTCCTTGACTATTATCTACCGTTGATATTTCTCGCATCACATGATCTGCACCATCAACCGTACCTTCCTTCATCAAAGTGTTTTTAGCTACTCTACTCCGATGTACTAACTATGAAAGTATTCAGAATGTTTGTCCCCACTGTTGACTTAGATTCTCTGATTCATCATTCTCGTAGATAGGAATTAACCTATTGGATTTCCTTTACACCTTACAATCTGATACTTAGACTCCAAAATCCCTTTCACCATCGCTTGATTCTCCTTCGATCCCAATCTACGACTGAGACTAAATCGACTATTGAGTGGAAGGTTGAAATCCCTCCATAGTTTTACAACATGATCTCCCAATTCTCTCTCACTTGGATCTCAATCCGATGGTTGCAATTGATCTGACAGTTCCTATTTCACAATCACCTACAAATTATTTCTTCCTTTGTTCACACTCGATTTCACAAAAAATAGATTTTATCCTGGTCCTCCTCATTTTCAATACAATCAAAGGATCATTGTTGATCCTGTCCTGATAAAAAATGTATCACGTTTTTGTTTTGTTTTCATTCCATTGTATACCTACACATACGATTGAAGAAGTGGATTCTTCATTGTTTGAATATTTACACCTACAACATTTAGTCCTGTAGATATTTAAGAGACTCACATGATGGACATGAGTCTTAACATATCATTTAACACTAGACACTCGAAACACATTAATTTTATTCTCAATTGTACACATATTATAGATTATATTTACATAATTCCCTCTCTTGTAATGGCCTTTCAATCTCTTACTTTGGCCTGGTTCTTTTGCTTAATGGCCACTCCCTCATTCCCACAGGCTTACAAATTTAATACAAAAGGATTATGAAATTGCAATTTGTTTCAGATCCTAAAACCCCTCATGAAAATCTATAAGATCCTCTAGATCCACTAAAACCTCATTGGATATCCACAATTGACTCAAGAAAAATAAAACCAACCCTAATAGATATCTAATTCCTCATGATGCTTGAGAACTAACTCAATTACAATGCATTCCACAACTAATAAACGTTTTCTAGAATTCATTCAAACATAGGAATTTTCATCAATTACACAATTAAATTCAAATAAGACCAAGACCCCTTGGTCTAGTCAAACATGATTGATTTTGGAGGCAGAATGATCCTACATCAGACTCCTAAGGAACGAAAAAGTGTTCATGATCCCCTGATCATGAGTTATAATGGTTGAAATCCCCATGGATCCCATACTTTATATTGTTTCTTTCTTGCCTTTTTTCCTTGTTGTATTGGTGTTGCATGTAACTTCCCATTTGCTTTGCTGATGTAAATATTATTTTCTTTAGAATGTATTCTCTTTGACACCTTCATCACCAACATCCTCTTTTCCTTAATATCCATGTTCAGTCTATCCTGTAGCTGGTACATATTGCTTCAAAATTGATCATGTTGTCGTTGAGTGGATTTTCCATGTCTTCTTTCATATATTCATCTTAAAGTATTTGAGATATTCAATTCATCTGCAGAAAACTGAATTATATCTTCAGGATTCTTACTCTCAATTATGAAATATCCCTTATTAATCCTTGGATTGATCAACCAGTCCTCAAGCATCTTCAGTTCTTCATCAAAGTCAATGAGCACTATATCAGAGTGTTGTTATTTAATCTGTTACTTGTTCTATGCAACAACAAGTTCCTACAAATTCTCCTCCATCTCTGCATCACTTGAAAAAATGTGGTCTAGGTTATTGATCATCTTCATGAGACAATGTTTCCTCTTCTTTCTCTGTGATAGATATTTTTATATGTCTTCCTTCCCTTTCTTCAGTACCTGCAAATATACACAAAATATCATATTTAAAAACATAAGGATCTTCAACATCACTTGTTTCCTCTTTCATCACTACATCCTCATGATGATCTAAACTTCCCAAGTAATTCATGAGAAACCCAACATCTCTCTCTTATTCCTCATCCTCTTCATCAAGGAATAATCCTTTCTCTGGTTCACATAAGTGAACTTCCTCCTATGTGAGTGACCTCTATCTAAAATCACCTCGTCTGGTTTTCTTCTTCTTCAACAAAGCACTCAACTTGTGCATCAACTTATCCAAGTTTTTCCTCATCTTCCTTGAAAAAAATTGCATTATAGGCCACTTTAGTTCCTTATTTAGATTTTATCCTTGTCTCAGGTTCTCCTCTATCATATTTTGTAGCATTTTTCTAATGTAACTGATTTGTACTTGTAACTCAACCATTTATCTGTCAATCTCCTCTTGACTCATCTTCTTTATTCCATTTTCTTTGGCATATTCCTTTCCTCTTCTCTGTATTCTCTCTTAACCTTTATAATGACCATCAATATTCATTTTCAACTCTACTTTTCTAAACATATTCTTTTTCACTATGAGCTGCATCAATCACCTATAGAAAATATCATCATCTTCTACCTAACACCTCACCAAGATTCCCCTTGATTTTTTTCCTTTTGGTATTAAAGGTTATATCCAATGGAACCTTCTCAGTACTCCTATGCTCTTCTCTAGATTTTCACTCTTTCTCACCTTCATTGAGAACTTCAATGGTTCTCCTCACTTCGAATCCTCAACTAAAAATGTTACAACAATCCTTGTTGTAAGGTTCTACTACAATGTTCACTTGAGAGCTCTTCTTGCTTTATATCACAACTCTACTGGCTATAAGGATGCTACCATATCCTTTTTTTGCTACATGTTAATTAAAACAAACACTTCTAATTAAAACCCAGAGATAAAATATTTAACTCATACCTTCAATATTTGTTTTGATATCTTATATTCCATACTCAATGCACTTGAATTGACAACTCTCTATCCTAACACTTCTACAATTTTCGCATGTACTCCTCTATACATGCTCTCTCTGAATCAAATCAAATTGTTTGCTGCTATATATGCAATGTCAATATTACATATTTCTCCATCCAATATTAGACAACAATTGTGCTCTGATACCAAAAATGAACTTCTCTAATTTAAGGTATTCCATCCCCTACGATCAATTACACAGGAAAATCAAGTTTCTTGCTTTGATACCAAAAATGATGGCCTTCCATCCTTGTAATCCAACAAGTACAAAAAAATAAATGGAATTTTTGTTGTAGCTTGGATTGACATATCTCTTTAATTTTATTTCGGGCCCAAATATCCTTCAACATAGTTTTGAATGATATGTTTCTTTTCACAGTCTCTTAAGCTCTCAAAACCTAGTGCTAGTATCCATGAGACCTTTCTTCATAATAGTGGGCTCATACTTAAGATATTATACTTAGACATGTACTCAATGTGTCCTCGACTGTGTCCAAAGGATTAACCCTATCACCATCGGGCTTAACTCTCCATAATCCTATAGGAACTTTTCTTACCTTCATTTTCCACCTTGATCATCACAGAATGGACAATCCTGATCTCTCGTCATAGTCTTCTAGATTTGTCTCCTTTCCATTGATCATATCCCAATAAGATGGTTGACCTCATCCCTGGATGCATCCCAATGGATGATTTGGATCTACTTTCACTTAATTTGTTCATATTTTAACTATCGGACTCCCTCAGATCAACCATTTCGAATTATCCCCTCTGATGGTATTCCTCTTCCCTATTAAACTCTAAGCACCTAAAGCCTCTTGACCATTAATTTATCGGTATCTAATGGTCATGGATCACCATCATTCTTCCACTATGATATTGATTCGACACATGGTCCTACACGTGGATTTCATGTGTCCCTTGACTACTCATCCATGTAAATGCCATATGTCCATACCTCATTTGTTGATGCCACGTATGGGTATCTATCAATTGGCACGTGTCTTCTTATAGACTGTGAATCCATTCAAATCCAAATATATCTCAATCGTATATTGCTATCCTTCTATTAGAGTCTCTTTAGACTTTCATTCGTGAATATAGAATCCTAAATGATTTATACCACTTCTTCGTAACCCAATTCCTTGAACGTTCTATGCCGCTAATATTTCATGCATCACCCTATATGCACCATTGATTAGACCTTCCTTCATCTGAGTGTTTTTAGCTAGTCTACTCTGATGTACTAAATACGAAGGTATTCAGATTGTTTGAGCTCACTGTTGATATATATTCTTCAATTGATCATTATCATATATCTGACTTCACCTATCAAAGTTCCTTTCCACTTTACACTCCGATAATTAGACTCTGAAATCCCTTTCACCACTGCATGATTCTCCTTCGGTCCCATTCTATGATTTAGACTTAATAGAAAATTGAGTGGAAGGCTTAAATCCCTCCATAATTTTACAACATGATCTCGTGGCTCTCGCTCACTTGATTCTCAATCCAATGGTTGCAATTTATATAATGGTTCTTGTTTCTTGATCACATGCAAAGTATTTCTTCCTCTGTTCATGCTCGATTTCAAATAGAATTGTATTTTATCCTAGTCCCTCCTTGATTTCAATACGATCAAATGATCATTGTTGATCCTATCGTGATCAACATTGTATCATGATTCTTTGTATGAATATTCCACTAGATACCTACACATATGTTCAAGAAGGGGATTTTGCACTATTTGAATATTTACACCTACAACATTCAGTCCTGCAAATATTTAACACACTCACATGATGGACATGAGCCTTAACATATCATTTAACATTAGACACTTGAAACAGAGTAATTGTATTCTCAATTGTACACGTATTGTACATTATATTTACATCATACCCTCTCCTCTAATGGAATTTTCAATATATTCCTTTGTTCGAATTCTCTTTCTTAATGGCCACTCCCTCATGCCTGTAGGATTAAAAATTTAATACAAAAGGATTCTAAAACTGCAATTTATTTTAGATCCTAAAAACCCTCATACAAATCCCTCAGATCCTCTAGATCAACTAAAACCTCATTCTAGATCCACAATGCACTCAAGAGAGATACAACGAACCCTAATATCTCTGTATTTCCTCACAATGCTTGAGAACTAACTCAATTACAATGCATTCCAAAAATAATACAACTTTTCTAGAATTCCTTCAAACATAAGAATTTTCATCGATTACACAATTGAATTCAAATAAACCCAAGACTCCTTGGTCTAGTTAGACATTCTTTATTTTGGAGGCAGGATGCTCCTGCATCAATAAGTCTACCATGAGTGGATAAGCAGGAAACATAGATAATTTTGGATTTCATAAGACAAGCGTATCTCAATTGACAAGGTTAACACCTCAAAAAATGTATGAAAGAAGAGAAAAAGGACTATGTTTCAATTGTGATATTAAGGGGCATAAATGTGGTGATAATAAATTATTCTACATAGACTATGAAGATGAAGAATATTAGAAATTGGAAAAACAACATGATCCAAATCTAGAAGAGACTACTCCAATAATATATTTTCATTCATTGGTCGACATCAATACTCCACAAACCCTCAATATACAAGGATACATAAAAAAGAAAAAGGTAACAATATTGATTGATTCTGGTAGTTCCCACAATTTCATCAACTACAAGGTAGAACAATGTCTCAATTTCTTTATATATCATGCACCAGAGTTTTAATTAATGACTGCAGATGGAGGTACCATAAATTGTTCAGGGAAATTCCATAGTATTAATCTCAACACGAGGGAGTAATTTTTGGATATCCCTATGATTTCCATCCAAATGGGTGGTGCCAATGTTGTATTAGGGTTCCAATGGTTACAATCATTGGGAACAATTACCCTTAATTTTCAAGGTATTTTCACAAGAATTTTCTTAGATGGTAAGGAAATTCATCTTAGAGGTATCCAAGGGAAATCCTATCAAGTGATAAGCTCTAATAGAATGAAACAATTACTCAAAAAGGGAAACTAAGGTGTAATTTCACAATTGGGATCACTTGATGTTCAAACATATATATCCTCTACTCCATGAGATCTACAAATAGTTATCAAGAATCATTCCAAGGAATTTGATGAAATTCCCGAGGGTATTGTACCTACTCGAGATCATGAGAATGGTATTAATTTGCAACCAGGAAGTGTACATATTAACATTAGGACTTACATGTATCTATATGCACATAAGAGTGATATTGAGCGCATGATCTAGGAAATGTTATAGGATGACATCATTCAACCTAGCCAAATTTATTTCTCTTCACCATTGGTGTTAGTTTAAAAAAGGATGGTTCATGGTGTATGTGTCCAGATAATAGATGAAGTATAAGTTTCCTATCCAAATTATGTGGATAAGTTTCCTATCATGGTTACAATCATTGGTTACAAAATGACCATCAAATATAAGTTTCATTTCCCTTTCATTGATGAATTATTAGATGAATTGCATGGAACGAAATTATTTCCTAAGCTGGATATTCATTCTGGATATCATCAAATCATAATGAGGTAGGAATACACTCCTAAAACTACCTTTAGAAAACACGAATGTAATTATGATTTTTTGGTTATGCCATTTGGACATACTAATGCACCTTCAAGACTTCAAAGCTTGATGAATTCTATTTTCAATCCCTTCCTTAGAAAATTTGTGTTAGTATTTTTTGATCACATACGAATCTACAACAAATTTTGGGAAGAGAATGTAGAACATGTTGACAGAGCATTACAACTATTAAAAGCGATTTTTTTTTATGAAAATCCTTCCAAGTGTGCCTTTGGGATTCAATAAGTGGAATATTTGGGTCATATTGTATCTCATGAAGGTGTAAAAGTGGACCCTAACAAAATTTAAGTTATGAAGGAATGGTCAATTCCCAAAAACTTTAAGAAATCTAGAGGATTCTTAGGATTGATAGGATATTACTGAAATCTTGTTAATAACTATAGTCAAATAGAAACACCTCTAACAAAATTATTAAAAAAGGAATCATTTTCTTGGAAATAATAATCAAGAAAATATTTTGAAAAACTTAAGGAGGATATGTGTACAATTCCCTTCCTTGCCATACCTGACTTTGAAAAAACATTTATTGTGGAGTGCAATGCCTCATGCCATATAATTGGTGTAGTTTTAATGTAAGAAGGAAGGCCCATTATCTTTGAAAGAAGCGAAATTAAATGAAAAATCTTAGTCAAACACATTTATGAAAAAAAAATGTTGTCCATAGTACATACAATTTAGAAATGGTGCCCTCACCTAATAGGAAGACACTTCAAAGTAAAAACATATCATGATAGTTTGAAGTACTTATTGGATAAACAATTACCTCCATAAGAGAATAAAAAATGGGTTACAAATATGTTGATTCATGACTTTCAAATTATCTACAAAAATGGAAAACAAAATTTCAAGTAAAGAACAAGAAACAAAAGGTTCACTATGTGTTATTTTTATTCCACAATCTGATTCGATGGAAGAAGCAAGGACATAATGGAAGTGAGATCAAGAGGTATGCAAGATCATTCAACAAGTACATGAGGACACCAATTCAATATACATTTTTTTATGGAAGAATGATTTACTATGGTATCATTATCACCTATATTTATGTAAGAATTATGAAATCAAACAAAAGGTCCTTCTTGAATTGCACACTTCTCGTACAAGAGGACATTTAGGATTTTATTATAGGTTTAACAAAATCATAAGGAATTTATTTCATCATGGTAGTAGTGGATCTACTGGAAAAGTATGCCCGTATTTTCTCTCTTTATAATCCTTTTAAATAAATTATAGTAGCTTAAGAACTCATGGAAATATTTCAAAAGCTACACGGGGTCCCCAAGACTATTGTAAGTGACAAAGATCCAATTTTTACAAGAAAATTTTGGACTAAATTATTTTCTTGTTTGGGTACTCAATTGGATCACATATCATCTTACCACCCTGAATGACGTAACCCCTCTCACTCTTATGAGAATGGTCACTCCCACCAGGACCTTCTTCTTCTTTGGCCCGAAGAGTCGAAGACTCTTCCAACTCCTCTCGGGAGTTCTCTCTACCCACAGTTCTCCTTCGGCGATCTCCTCTTCACTCCTTGGGAGATCGGGTTTCGCGGTATCGCGAACCTCGTGAGCACTATTTCATGCAACTCCAAACCCCGAACCCCGATGGGTCAACGGGTCAACTCCTTCGTATGTCGGGGATTTCCCTATCGGGAAATCGACACTTGCGATGCTGTGATTCACTCACTCCACAAAACCCCAAACTCCGAACTCTGACGCACGTGTGCTATCCTCCTGTCACGTCACCTCTCCCTATGTATATCGGGGAACGTGTGATCGCGATTTCACCATTCACAATTTCCTTGCAACGGAAAGTTCTGAATGCCGAATCCCGAACTCCCGGAATCTCGCGCCATCTGTCCTGTCGCAACTGACGGCTCCCACCAGTTTGGGAAATCGCTAATCGCGATTTCAACGAGTATAAAACTCTCACCACTATGAACTCCGATATTCCGAATCCTGATGGTCCATTCCCTCCTTGCGCCTAAGGGTTAAACCCCTCGCAACTTCACTGAGATCGAACGGTCCGCAGGATTTCACGATTCTCCTCTGCGAATCCTGTCCCTTGACTCTCTCCCTTGGAGATTTCTTCCGCTTCAAAGCTTCTCCCGGTTCGAACCCCACCTGGGTCTGTTCTCACCATGTTCATGAAGGAATTATCCCTCCTGAGCTTGACTACTCTGGTTCCTCCAGAGACTCTGCACCTACTACTCACGCTCGAACTTCAACAACTCTCGAAGTGTTGAGTTCTTCCAGGCTCTGTGCACTCTCTGCAACAGTAGTCCCACGCCTTCCCTTTCTCAAACTAGCTACTGAGACTTTAGGTTCGACCTGCACTTCTTCTGCATGCTTGAACAACCCAATTCAACTTCTGGGCAGATGAGAATAAGAGTCTAACTACTGAGCCTCATCAATGCACTCTATGCGGATGAATTTCTCTGCACTCTATGCAAGGATCCCCCTGCTCAAACAGAGAAACAATTGAAATTCATTCACCTCTTTCTCCCATATATGGAGAATATGATGCCCCTGGCAGTCTTCCAACTCAAGCAACCTATCGCTGAGTGCTCTAGGTATTCAGTAACCCAATGAAAGCTCCCTCAGTGGATGCTTCCTTTAGATGATAGAACTCAAAGGGCTCCTTCCTCCTGTGCTATCTACACGTCCCCCTCAATGCCCCCCTGGCGGAGTATCTCTTCCACCGAACACTCAACAGCTAGGCTTTTTCTTGTGCATCCACGCACTTCGCTCGATGTTCCCCGGACAGAGCTTCTCAGAATCCACAACAGCCTTCTGTTCCTTCAGAACTCACAGCAGAGTTCCTTCCTTACACACACTCAATACCCTCTTGGTAGAACTCTTTCAGAACTACTCAGAGGTTCTGTTCACAACAGTGTCTCAGCTACACTGCCTTGACTATTGAGGTGTTCAGTAACCCCAAAAGTCCTCCTTCTATATGAGTCGTTGGCTTCAATGCTGGTGCTCTCAGCACGTCTTTGTCTGACTCCTTCGAGTTCCGAGGGGCCTCCTCAGTGCACTTGGTATTCAGAGTCTCAACACTCTGTCATGCCCTCATGGCATGAACCCTCAAAGACCTCTCAAACCCGAAATCAAACACACTCCCTGCAATGACATAATTACAATCCACAAATGCAGCATATAGTGAACACACACAGACATGCATATAATGACAGAAAATGTAGGAAAAACTGCTCTGTATTAATAATGGCAAATGCCTGTATATTTTACAAAGTATTCCTCGAGCTCTCTTCGGCTCTTCAACTCTACCCTCCTTATTACAAAATGAGATATGAAATCTCTTTTACCTGAGGGCTCATTGAGCACTTCCCTCCAGGTACACCTACCCTATTCAATTACAATGAATGGGGATGTCTAGTCTAGAATCAGACCTAGATCTCAGCCAATCTACATTAAATTCTGATCCTATCTAATTCCTGTGCAAAGGCATGGCTTTCCTGGCTCAACAGCCTAAGCACATTAAATTACATTCAATACAAATTTTAAATGAGGTTGCACCTCTCTTTCAGCTCTGAATGCATGCGCGCTTACGTGGCTGACTGGCTGGCTGACTGCGTGGAGAGATGCTCCTGCATCATACTCCACAGCTGCAAAAATCATGAGCTCCTTCTCATGAGATTCCTCCTCCAGTTGTTGGAATCCACCTGGATCCCAAACAAATGTGTGGAGCTGTCCATTTGCTCCATCCTGCCGCTGTTGCTGCTTCCGCTGCGCTGCTGCTACTTCCTTCTTCCTGTTCAGCCTCTTCTTGCTGACAG
Source organism: Picea engelmannii (assembly GCA_009831015.1). Classification (NCBI taxonomy): domain Eukaryota; kingdom Viridiplantae; phylum Streptophyta; class Pinopsida; order Pinales; family Pinaceae; genus Picea; species Picea engelmannii. Next base: position 219,763 of record ML788436.1, read on the forward strand.
TATCTACTGACTCTAACATCAGCCTACTGATCTCCTGTATCACCTCATCCAGCTGCTCCAGTGGCTTGTCCAGTTTCTGTAGACTCCCCAGCTGCAAAAATTTTTGGCCATTGGGAAGATCATCACGATCTCCCACGCCTTCATCTGTTTCCGACTTCACCTGTTGGATGTGCCTTCCTTGCACTCTCACCTTTTCTTCCAAGGATTCAAAGTGATCCCACAGATCAGCCAAACATATGTTGTCTGTGTCTTCTTCTTCTGCTTCTGCAACCTCCCCTGTTGCATTATTTTCAGCCTCAGTGCTGAAAATGTCAAGCCATTCTTCTGAATGTTCCTTTCTTTTTTCCACTTCTGCTGCAAACTCCCATGTTGCAGTCCTTTCAGCTGCATGGATGAAAGTATCGAGCCATTCCTCAGAATGCTCGTCTTCTTTTCTTTCTCTTATTTGGGCAGTCTCAAACGCCTGCTCCAATTCTCTTTGGACAGTCATAGCTGACCGTTTCTCTCTTGTTTCTTCACCTGCAACAGAGTATTCTGCCTCCTCCTGGGTAAATGACAAGAATATTGAATTTCTCCCAATCATCACGCGGTTTCTCTGATCTTCTTCTGTTGTCAGCTGTACATGCTGATCACAATCCAATCTCGAGCTCATCTTCTCCATCAGCTCCTCTGGTTAAATCCAACTCGCTTCTGAGTTCGTGAGACCCTCAGACGGTCTCATCTGCTCATCCCTACCCACCTAGCAATATGGGATGCTTTCGCTGCTTCCCTGGTAGACTATGAGATCAACCGATCCGATCTTCACCAGCACTCCTTGCTGACTTGAATTCTTTACGAGACCTTCAGATGGTCCCAAATTTTCACCTATGTCCACTTGGTAGTATAACACGCTTCCGCTGCCCTCCTGGAAGTCTTCGATGCTTTGACTGCCCTCCTGGAAGTCTTCGAGATCTTCATCTGATCTCCTTTCATTGCCCAGCTGGAAATGCAAAATTTCCTCATTGTCCTCCTGACAATCCATGAGATCTTCAGCTGATCTCATTTCTGTTTCCTTGCCCAACTGGAAATTTGAAATTCCCTGACTGTTCTCACGACAGTCTTTGAGACTCTCAACTGATCTCAATATGTTACCCTCTTGGGAAACCGGAATTTCTTCTTTTCTACCCAACCGACAGTACTTGAAATCATTAGCTGATTCCAACTTATCCCAATCATCACCATCATCATCAAGACCTTTTCCAGTCTCGGGTTCACATACCTCACCCAATTCTTCATTCTACTGCATCTGCAGTTCAAGCCTCTCTATCTCTGCTCTGATGTCAGCGAGTTCTTTATCCATCTCTGTTTCCCTCATCAGCTTTAAGCTTTTCTTTTCAGCATGCCTATGGCGTTCAGTAGGCATCCTGCTGTCTCTATCTGCCCTTCTGGCAGATCTGCTGCTGTCACTCCTCATCATGAGTTCAACCAGCTTCATCTTTGCAGTCCTGCAGACTGACTCCTTGATTGTTGCCTACCTGCAAACAGTTATTACAGAGTCCTCAGCAACTATGTCTTCCTCTTTTTCCTTCTCTCTTCACCTGCAGTCTACAGATGAAATTCCGGCTCTCATACCACTCTGACGTAACCCCTATCACTCCTCTGAGAATGGTCACTCCCACTAGGACCTGCTTCTTCTCTGGCCCGAAGAGTCGAAGACTCTTCCAACTCCTCTCGGGAGTTCTCTCTACCCATAGTTCTCCTTCGACAATCTCCTCTTCACTCCTCGGGAGATCGGGTTTCACGGTATCGCGAACCTCGTGAGCACTATTTCATGCAACTCCAAACCCCGAACCCTGATGGGTCAACGGGTCAACTCCTTCGTATGTCGGGGATTTCCCTATCGGGAAATCGACACTTGCGATGCTGTGATTCACTCGCTCCACAAAACCCTGAACTCCGAACTCCGACGCACGTATGCTATCCTCCTGTCATGTCACCTCTCCCTCCGTATATCAGGGATCGCATGATCGCGATTTCACCGTTCATAATTTCCTTGCAATGGAAAGTACCGAATGTCGAATCCCGAACTCCCGGGATCTCACGCCACCTGTCCTGTCGCAACCGACGGCTCCCACCAGTTTTGGAAATCGCTAATCGCGATTTCAGTGAGTATAAAAATCTCACCACCGTGAACTCTGATATGCCAAATCCCGATGGTCCATTCCCTCCTTGCGCCTAAGGGTTAAACCCCTCGCAACTTCACTGAGATCGAACGGTCTGCGGGATTTCGTGATTATCCTCTGCGAATCTTGTCCCTTGACTCTCTCCCTTGGAGATTTCTTCCGCTTCAAAGATTCTCTCGGTTTGAACCCCACCTGGGTCTGTTCTCACTGTGTTCACGAAGGAATTATCTCTCCTGAGCTTGACTACTCTGGTTCCTCCAGAGACTCTGCACCTACTACTCACGCTCGAACTTCAACAACTCTCGAAGTGTTGAGTTCTTCCAGGCTCTGTGCACTCTCTGCAACAATAGTCCCACACCTTCCCTTTCTCAAACTAGCTACTGAGACTTCAGGTTCAACCTGCACTTCTTCTGCATGCTCGAACAACCCAATTCAACTTCTAGGAAGATGAGAATAAGAGTCTAACTGCTGAGCCTCATCAACACACTCTATGGAGATGAATTTCTCTGCACTCTATGCAGGGATCCCCCGGCTCAAACAGAGAAAAAATTGAAATTCATTCACCTCTTTCTCCCATAGATGGAGAATACGATGCCCCTGGCAGTCTTCCAACTCAAGCAACCTATCGCTGAGTGCTCTAGGTATTCAGTAACCCAGTGAAATCTCCCTCAGTGGATGCTTCCTTCAGATGATAGAACTCAAAGAGCTCCTTCCTCCTGTGCTATTTTCACGTCCCCCTCAACGCCCCCCTGGCGGAGTATCTCTTCCACCGAACACTCAACAACTATCCTTTTTCTTGTGCATCCACGCGCTTCGCTCGATGTTCCCTGGACAGAGCTTCTCAGAATCGACAACAGCCTTCTGTTCCTTCAGAACTCACAGCAGAGTTCCTTCCTTACACACACTCAATACCCTCTTGGTAGAACTCTTTTAGAACTACTCGGAGGTTCTGTTCACAACAGTGTCTCAGCTACACTGCCTTGACTATTGAGGTGTTCAGTAACCCCAAAATTCCTCCTTCTATATGAGTCGTTGGCTTCAATGCTGGTGCTCTCAGCACGTCTTTGTCTGACTCCTTCGAGTTCTGAGGTGCCTCCTTAGTGCACTTGGTATTCAGAGTCTCAACACTCTGTCATGCCCTTATGGCATGAACCCTCAAAGACCTCTCAAACCCGAAATCAAACACACTCCCTGCAATGACATAATTACAATCCACAAATGCAACATATAGTGAACACACACAGAGACATGTATATAATGATAGAAAATGCAGGAAAAACTGTTCTGTATTAATAATGGTAAATGCCTGTATATTTTACAAAGTATTCCTCGAGCTCTCTTCGGCTCTTCAACTCTACCCTCCTTATTACAAAATGAGATATGAAATCTCTTTTACCTTAGGGCTCATTGAGCGCTTCCCTCCAGGTACACCTACCCTATTCAATTACAATGAATGGGGCTGTCTAGTCCAGAATCGGACCTAGATCTCAGCCAATCTACATTAAAGGTCGATCCTATCTAATGCATGCGCAAAGGCATGGCTTTCCTGGCTCAACAGCCTAAGCACATTAAATTACATTCAATACAAATTTTAAATGAGGCTGCACCTCTCTTTCAGCTTTGAATGCGTGCGCGCTTACGTGGCTGACTGGATGGCTGGTTGCGTGGAGAGATGCTCCTGCATCACTGAATCCAATTGAAAAATTGATATTGTGAATTAATGTTTATAAGGATACCTCTGTTGTTTTGCATCTGATAAAAAGAAAAAATGGGTCAAGTGGTTTCCCTTAGTGGAATGGTGGTACAAAAGATCCTTCCATACTTCATAAAAAATGTCCCCATTTCTAGAAATTTATGGATTTCATCCTCCATCCATTACATTACTCTTGAAAGAGAATACAAAGGTTCAATAAGTGGAGGAACAAATAGGGAAACAACAATATGTCCTCAAACTATTGAAGAACAACTTGGTGGTGGCACAAAATAGGATGAAACAACAAGTAGATCAACATCACAGTGAAAGGGAATTTGAAGTGGGGGATTGGGTATTTTTGAGGCTACAAACATACAAAAAGATGTCCCTCATGAAAAGAAAGGACAATAAATTATCACCCAAATATGATTTCTCCTATAAGGTTTTGCAAAGGATTGTAAGTATGCCTTACAAATTGGAGTTTCCTCCATCTTCACATGTACATCCATTCTTCCATGTTTCTTTCTTAAAGAAGGTCATCAATAAAAATATTCCAGTACAAACTATTTTACCAGAGATCAGTGAAGAATAAAAAATCATACTAGGGCTAGAAACAATCCTTGAAAAAAGAATTAAGTAGCTGAAAAATTGGGAAATTATAGAATACCTCGTCAAATGGAAGAACCTACTAGCGGAAAAGGAAACATGGGAATATGAGTAATTCGAGAAGAAGCATCCATGGTTAGTAAAGTGTTGATTAAAACACATGTTTGAAGTGGGGGGGGGGGGG
>ML788436.1:224442-266565 GCA_009831015.1 Picea engelmannii
TTATTAATATCTAGATTTTGAATTATTACATTTCTAGTGTTATATGTGTAGGTCAAATATAATCCTTCATTGCACCCTTTCATCATAATTATACCCATTTGTTTCCTATATATATATATATATATATATATATATATATATATATATATCATGGAGACCTAGTCTTAGGATAATGTTATCCCATCTCATGTTGTATTTGGATTTGGATATATTATAAAAGGAGGCTTCCCCCTCGAACTAGAATGTAATTCATTTATTTATTTTATCAATTTTAAGGCACTGGATCATAATAGAGTGATTCCTTCCATAAGGAGTATTTGATGGTGTTACCCTACGTTAAATGTTCTTCTCTATACTCTTGTGTTAATGGTGAGTTTTTTGGCATTTTTTATGTTCAATGGTTTATTTATGAAGTTAAGGGATACATTCTCTCTTACATTTTTTTTTTTTCACCACAAAATATTGTGTGTGAAAAGTAAGAGTTTTCCAAGAACACCCAACCAAAATTTATTTTGCAGAAAAGATGTTTAAACCTTTGATCAATTTTTGTGTCCATTCCTTGATGTAGACATATATGAGAAGCATAGTTATGAATATGTTGGATTTTATAGAGGGACATGCTCAATGTACTTATCATTCTATCACAACCTATGAAAGTATGGAGAAATATGATTCTTATGCTAATATGTATTCTTCAACTAGTTAATCATATTTCATCATTCTCTAATTTTGCATTTGGATATCAACTCGTTTGTTCATATTCTTTAATTTAATATTCAATCATGAGTTGCACCTCTAATTTTAATCATTTGAAAGCAATGAGAAACAATTTTTAAAAAAGAATATGTAGATTTCAAGGGATTGGCCTTGAGAAAGAACAAAATGTAGGTGGCCAAAAATATAAGAATATTATTTCTTTCAAGTGATATAATACCTTAGTTTTGACCCCTAAAACATATTGGATAAAATTATGTATAAATTTTAAATGCATGGTTATAATAATGATATTTGAGCTATGCTATATTAAATAAATGACCCAATGTATAAATGTTATACATATATTTGTACAGATTCGTAGTGTAGAGATCAATGCCAAGGCCTATCTAGTGAATAGCTAGGAATGTATAAATTGTGTGATATACACATATGAATCATCCAATAATATTTCCATAGAGAACCAAATATATCTAAATATTAATGATGGAATATTGTATTTAATGGTCCAATATGGCCGTGAAGAGCATGAAAGGACTTGTGATTCCGCCATAGTGCAAAAGAAAAGAGGGCTTATGGGAGAGTAACCATACATTTTCAAGTTTCATCCTAGGATCCCATTTATTTTTCCAATGATGTGCCTTAATTGAATCCATCTAGCTCCATTGACTCATAAACCAAATCATCGAATGCATGTAGATATTAATGGGGATTTTTTCTCATGTAGGTATTAGAGCATGGGATAGGTACCATCATTATAGGGAAGTGCATGCGTACTTCATTATATAATTGTAAAAAGGAAATTCAACCATCATTACCTTGTACCTCTCTCATTGTCATTCCTTCTATTACATTCTTACACTTATGATTTACACTTCTCATGTTGCGTTTTACATTTCTAACAACAAACCAATTTGAAAATTCATCAAAATTAGTGTTTTGAAAGAGTAATTTATATATTTGATGAGATTATGAGATCATATTGGATGAGAAAATTATGAATCCTTCACCAACTGGTTATTTCTACGCACTAGTCTTTTGAGGTCCAAGTTTTAATATTCTAGGATATTCCTTAAAAAATTTAGTAGATTTGACGTTGAAGACAGATGGAAGGGAATAATATCCATGATGGACTATTAATAAGAGAAAGGGAATATAATTCTTACATTGTGTAGGGTAGTGGAAGGGAGTTCCATGGTTGTTTAATGGCTAGATGATATGCCTAGAGTCCTCTATTTGGGCCATAATTGTTTATCTATGAGAGAATATGGGTTTAGTTGAGTGAGATAGAATCTTATACTTTGGTTCCTTCATTATAATGGCCTATGTATTATCTTAGTAATGGAATGTTAGATTTTTCTGCACCTTAGTTATGGTCTATTATTTCCATTGTTAAACACAATTTAACCAATTTAACTATAAACATAAACACATTGATATGCCTAACTACTTTAGCATAGTGGGACATACAAAAATATCAGAGATGAATCATCAATATCATGAGAAACAATTTAATTCTGTAATCTTGTAAATATAAAAAATCCTTAGGGAAAAACCATCCCTCCCAACCAATACAATATCACCAAAATATGAGGACAACCTTGTTTCCCAAAGTCATCAAAACTAATAACAACCTTGTTCTCCAATAACCATACAAATTTGAAAGACAAACCTCATCAATATATGGAAATATCCTCTACCCACAAATTTGTTGTAGATCACTTGTATGGCCTACTGGCATCACTTGTCATCTTGTACTAATCTATACCTTCCCAAAAAATAGATAGATGATTCACCTTATTGGTAACCTGCGTATATATACAACTTTATCCTTTTTAACCTAAATATACCCTATGCATGAATCATCCTCCTGTAACCCACGTATATACGTGCTTCTACCTTTTGCAAACAATGTATGACCTCATAAACTTACTTTTCTTAGCATGTGCATCCTTCCTTGTCTTCAAATTCTAATAAAGAAACCCTAAGACACATTTCCTAGGTGAATAAGTCTCCTTTCCACAAACTCCATACTCCTTAGCATAAGTGTTACTCACTTATTCTAACTCCACGATGGCACACTGCGATACAATGAGATGTCACAATGACCTCTTTCCTTTATATATAATCCTTATGGGTCACCATAGAAGCCCCTCCACAAGTAAACATCAAATTTGGATTTCCTTGTGGGTGTGAATCCTTGACACAAGCCCAAACATCTCATCACCAAACCCACTAAGCCCCCACTCAAATCCAAGGGGGTTTTCACCAAACTGAAAGGATAATATAGTGTGAATGAAGATCCCCACATGAATGAAACCTTGACCACTTGTGGGAATACATATTAAAGCTATTAAATCAACACTCCCTCTTAGTAAGGGAGGTATTATCTACCACTCCTAGCTTGTCTCTTAAGTAGAAAAAATTCACCTTAACTAGAAGTTTGGTGAGAATATATGCAATTTTCTCATCTATGGAAATTTGGTGTAGCTTCACAACTCCCTTCTGCACCTTGTCTATGATGAAGTGGTATATGATCTCAATTTTTTCCAACTTATCATGAAACAATGGGTTCTATAAGAGTTTGATAAAACTATGATTGTCACAGTGAATCAAAGTAGGCTGTAAATCCTATCCAAATAACCCTGCAAGAATCCTACGAAGCCAAATGGCTTAAAAAATCACAAAAATGGCTGCCATATACTCCATCTCTGCTAAAATGAGTGCCACAGATGTCTTCTTCTTACCAAACTAGGAAACTATTATTGATCCAAAAATTAAGCAATCTCTAAAAGTACTCTTCTTGTCAACTACACTACCTACCCAATTTGAATCTAAATATTTGGGCAGCCTCACTCTGTCAGTCCCAACATATCTTATACCAAATCAAAATATACCCTAGAGGTACATAAGTACATGTTTATATTCTACCCAATCCACCTTCCTTGACTCAAGCATGAAATGACTCAAGGTGTTAAAAAAAAAAATCTAACATGGTGTTAACCAGGTACATAAACGACCCAATCAACTACCTATAAATCATGGAATTTACCAAGTCTAAATATGAATATCCCAGAATTATCAGATTTTTGTTCATAGGTGTAGACATGGAATTACATTCCATCATTCTGAATCTCTTCGGTATATCAATTGCATACTTCCCCTATTCGAGGAACATCTCTCATGGATTTTAACCCATCTCTAATCCTAGGAAGTAATGCATCAACCTTATGCCTTTCATATGGAACTCTAAAGACAAATCCTTCTTGCATTTGGAAATTAGTTCCTCATACCCTATGAGGAATAGATCATAGACATATAATACCAATATAAGAAGACTCTTACTACATATTGAGATATATGTTTGGGTATGATTCACTCTTAGTGAAGATCAAGCTCTAAATATACATGTCAATCCTTGAGTACCATGATTGAGGTGCCTACTTGTGTCCATATAAGGTTTTATTTAATATTCAAACATGATATTCATTACCATGTACCTCAAACACAAAATGTTTCTTTATGTACACCTCCTCCTCAATTACACCATTAAGGAAATATTTCTTCACATCCATTTAATGATTTTTCGACCCCATGAATGAAGTAAGAGAAATAACCATCCTGATAGAAGTATACCTAGTCAATGGAGAAAACATTGTCTCCATGTATTCTACTCCCTCTTTTTGGGAGAATCCTCTTGCTATAAACCTTGACTTATGCTTCTCGATACTACCATATAAAATATGCTTGGTATTGTAGATACATTTGGAAGTTACTACCAACTTCCCTTTTGGTCTCAGAACTATATCCCATATGTCATTCTTCACGATGGATTGGTACTCCTCAATCAWCCCATMTTTCCAAACATGTTGGCATGCTTCTTTCTTAAAACTAGAAGGATCATAATCAATAATGATAATCATAWGATCCACRTATGAGCCAAATATYTSTGYTSRTATTCTCTCTCTATGGGTGTTTATGGGAGTTTTATGTCACTCAATATCATATAGGGTCTCTCAAATCCATTTAGGTCTCATGTCMTAGATASTAGAAGGATCTAYGAGATCCTCCTCCTCCTCCTCCTCATTATTTTAGGGTTGTTCCCTTGTACTGAATGGGAGTGTACTCTCCTCAAACTTTGGAGCCTCTTTCTCCTAACCACCTACTAGGATCTCTTGAGACCTCTTGAAATCCAAATCCTCCTCAAATATAACATTTTGACTGACCTTAACATACCCCTATTCTGGAGTGTATATCTGGTAGGCCTTCAAAGTATTTTTGTATCCCACAAACATACACTTCCTCCCCGAAGGTTCTAACTTCATCCTCTTCTCCTCAGAAACATGGATATATATTGGACAACCAAAGAACCTCAAATGATTTATCTCTGGTCTCACTCCCCTGAATTCCTCCTCGGGAGTCTTGTCCTCCAAGATCCTATGAGGAATCCTATTCTGAACATAAACTTCCATGTTGCATGCTTCTGCGTATAACTCTAAGGGTRGATCCTGGTAATKMAACAATAGACATYTCCCTAGAATACTCAAGTATGGTCTSGTTSTTCCTCTCAGAAACCATATTCTGATGAGGGTTGTAAGGTACTAAAGTGGCCATATTAATCCCTTCTTTCTTACAAAATTTCTTGAATTATTTGGAGGTATACTAGCCCCCATTGTCTAACCTCATGACCTTGATATTCTTCCCTGTTTGATTTTCCACTAGAGCCTTGAACTCTCTTAATTGATTGAAGACTTCATCCTTGGTATTCATGAAGTAGATTCATGTCCTCATGGAATAATCATCAATAAAAATCACATAATACTGACGAACACCTATGGAACTGACATCGGTCAAATCACATCTGAATGTACGAGGTCCAAGATCCTCTTGGAGATATTATCACTGGTTTGAAAATCATCCTTGATATTCTTTTTAGGTGCACAACCTCTCCATACTTCTTGATGCTCAGTTCCAAACTCTGAGAGACCTATGACCATATTTCTTAATACTGGTAGGGATTGGTGATGTAATTGTCCTAATATCCTACGCCAAATCTTGCATCGGTTGTTATTTCCATGCACCAGGGCCTGATTTGGTTGACCTGTTATCTTGAAAATACTGCCATCACAACTTCCAATGACTTCTTCTAAATAAATACTCAAACTCTTTGGCCTGGAAAAAACCTTCCCATCAATTAATTCAATTGCATATTTTCTATCCTCCATGGTAGATATATAAATTATATTCTTCTTCAATCTAGGTACACACAATACTTCACTCATATTGAGAGCCATTCCAAAATTCAGTTGAAATGAAGTTGTTTCAACTTCCTTGACTGTGTACTTGGAATTATCTCCAAGTTGCATCAACAATCATGAATTATGCTCTGTTATAATGGTGAGTGATTTTTGTGACCCTACCATATGAAGAGAAGATCTTCTATCCACTAGCCATGTTTCCATGGTGACCTTCCTGGAACAAGATCAATAACAAGAATAAGAATAGGTACAAAAATATTTTAGTGTTGTGACAAAAAAAAATGTTCCTCAAGATGAACCCCTTCTCTTTAAATCCCAAGATTTGAAGCCATGTTCAGTTTTACTGCACCTCATGTCTAGTCTATTATTTCCATAGTTATACACAATTTACCAAATTGAATTGTAAACGTAAACACACTAATATTCCTAACTACGTTTATCACAACAAAACATCTAACAAGATTAGAGATGAATCATCAATATCATGAGATACAATTTAGTTATGTAATTTTGTTAATATCAGAAATATTGAGGGAAAAACTAGCCCTACCAAAAAATACAATATCATCAAAATATGAGGACAATCTTGTCCTCCAAAGTCACCAAAACTAAAAACAACCTTCTTCTCTAATAACCATACAAATTTGAAAGACAAACCTCAACAATATATGGAAATCTCCTCTACCCACAAATCTATTGTAGATCACTTGTACATCCTACTGACATTACATTTCATCCTATACTGATTTTCAACTTCCCAAAACATAGATACATGATTCACCTTACTAGCAACCCATGTATATAAATGATTTTCTCCTATGAAACTTGCGTATACCCTATATGTGATTCTTCCTCCCACAACCCATGTATATATGCACTTCTCCCTTCTGCAAACCATGTATGAACTCAAAAAATTAGCTTTCATCACACATGCATACTTCCTTACTTTCAAATTATGAACCAGAAACCCTAGGCCAGATTGCCTAAGTGTAGAATTCTCCTTGCCACAAAATCCATACTCCTTATCATAAGTGTTTACTCACTTATGCTAACTCAATGAATCCACAGTATGATACAATGATATGTCACAATGACCTCTCTTTATTATATACAATCCTTTTGGATCACCATAGAATCCCCTCCACAACTCAACATCAAATTAGGCTTTCCTTGTGGATGTGAAGCCCCAACACAAGCCCACAAATTCCATCACTAAACCCATGAAGCCCCCATTAAAATCCAAGGGGTTTTCACCAAACCTAAAGGCTAATCTAGTGTCAACGAATATTCCCACATTCCTGACACGTTGGCTTCTTGTGGGAATACCTCCCAAAACTAAAAAATCAACATGGAATCTACATTAAATTCCTATGGTTGGTCGATACAAAATTTCTCATACATGGTTACTTTTTTAGACAATATTTTTTTAGAAGATAAGTGTTTTTCTATTGCTTATGAATCTTCAAATTAATGTAGGTTTATTATATATAAATGTATTTGTTTTTCATGTTGTATGTGATTATATTTAATTCTAATCATGGGAATTTTCTAGCTAGGAATTCCTATTAATCCATTCTTGTATATTATTTTGCATCCTATTATTTTACATCATGCATGAATTTAAATAATTTTTGGCATCCATTGGAGACCGTCTTAGTCAGGAATATGGATATATCTTCAATTGAGGGATACAATTAAAATGAATGGGTTTTTGGCTACTTGTCCCATTGAAAGGACTATTCGATGTGGATTCCATAGTGTGGTATTAGATATTAACTTCATTGTTATGCCAATTTGTGTGTTATATGATAATGGGACAACATTCCTCATAGTTCTGTGTGATCATTTGATATTGCTGGGACTGTAGGGAAACTATTTTATGTATTTGATAAAATTGAACATGCTTAGCTTAAAACCTAGGTGAATGAATCTTCCCATGGCTCATGTTTCTATGGATGTCATAATAATAAGAGGATGTTTAATGGTGATTGAAGGGAATAATTGGTGAAGGAAATACTATCTTGTTTAGCCTTCACATACCTTAGCATGGTTTTTTGGTCACAAACAACTCATATTTTACCTATAATGCATAGATCAATGATTAGGAAAGGCCACAACGATTTGCATGAATCACGAAGGGATTACATTCATGGATTTCCAAAAATAGATAGGAATCGCTCCAATGGTGAGAGATTGATTAATCAAAATATCTCATGCAATTGGTAAGTAACCTGAGAGGGGAGACCTGTAATTTTGATGCAGGAGCATCGCAACTACCAAAGCAAGTGTGGAGCCAATGCATGTGTTTTAAACACATGACATATAAGCTTGATAACTTTTGGAATTTTCATTAAAGATGAAGTGCCATATCCTTCAATGAAACATTTATGAAGGAGCACCTATTGTATTGTATCAGACCTCGAGCCTTACGCTCTTGTCTGAAGTAGATAGGAGGCATTTACTTTAGTTAATGCTGGTAGATAGGATTTAAGTCTAGATTTGATAGTTTAGAGATTCGAGAGGGAAAACGGATATAGACACCCTCCTTTGTACATTGTAACATTATTCAGAAAGCATCCAGAAGAGGAGAGCAAGCAGAGAAATTGTGAAGAACACCCATGTACAGACATTTGAATTAATAGAGAAAATTTCTGGTTCAAATTCATGGTTGGTGTTGTTTCTCTGTGTATGTGGTTTATGTTCTCATGAATGTTTGTTTTTTGGTTATGCATTTGCTTTGTATATGTTGTGCATGTGATTTCAGGGTTTAAACCGAAGTCTGAAAGAGAAGAGAATAAGTTTCAATTGTTTCTCTATCTGAGCCAGGAGATTCTTGCAAAGAGTGCAATCGAATTCATCCGCAACGAGTGCGTTGATGAGGGCCCAGTAGATTAGATTTTGTTATTGTTCACCCAGAAGTTGAAGTAGGTCGTTGCAACCGTGCAAGGAGTGTACAGGTTGGAGGAAGAAGAAGTCTCAGTTGTTAATCTGAGCAAAATAAATTGAAGACTGCTGCTGCAGGAAGTGCACAGAGTCTGAAAGATTCAACACTTGAAGTTGTTGAACATCAAGCGCAAAGGGTGCGTGCATATTTCTCTGAAGAATCAGAGTAGAAAAGGTCAGGAGGTGTAGCACCTTCGTGGTATCATCAAAGGAAATCACTAGGAGTTGTGCGTGGACGTTTCAAGAACGAGTTCCAAGTGCATGCTTTGAAAGGAAAAGTGTGAGAAGGAACACTTAGTCATTTCAGAGAAATCCTCGAGGAAGAGGAATCGACGGCCAGGATCCACAGAGGAGATTGATGAAGTCCCGTCAGCCGTCAGATATTGAGAAAGTTGCGCAGGATTTAAGCCTAGCGAGCAAGAGAAGGAGTTAGGGCGCTATCGGGACTTGACTCATCAGAAGATCGGGGTTTCTATGGTCGCGAAACTCTTGTAGAAAGGAATCACGATCCGTGAATTCCCGAAATGATCTCAACCATTGATCACAACAGGGACACATGGCAACAGATCCCAAGGATCACGAATCAAAGATCGGGATTCCAGAGATAGGAGCCTTGTAAGCTGACATCGTGATTTGCAACTTTCCGATACAGTCAGAGCCGTCGATCTGCTGGACGCGTGTCCAAGGATCTGGAAGAGTCTGTATTCAGCGTTTCGGGATTTCTGCAGGAAAGGAAATCGTTGCAATAGAAATTATGATCCCGCGATACCCGATTGAGCGTTGAGGAGATGGTGACATGGAGGAGAGAGAGCTCTCACGTGCATAGGAGTTCGGCATATCATGAGATCGGAGGTTCGCGAGTTGGAGCCGCCAAGTTTAGCATCAAATTTTGGGAGGTCGCGAGAGGCGATATCTTTGTAACCATCGGTTAGCATGTGGGGCCAGAGCGTAGTAAAGGGGGACAGGTGTCATCGGGTATCGGAGGATCAGAGATCCCGTGAACATAAGTTCTATGCATTTAAATTCTGCGAAGTTCGAACTCCGATAGGAGGGAAGAACTGTGGTCCTGTGGATTGACAGGTCACATGTGAAAAAGGATTAGCCAGAGGCTAAGGGTCACATAAGTACCATCGGGGATCGGGAATCAGAGATTCACGAAAGCTGTGACTCATGACAGCGCGAGTGCCGATTTCCCGAAGGGGTAATTCCCGATAAGGAGCAAGGAAAGCTGTGGACGAGAGATCATCGGGATTTGGGTATTGGTGAGACCCGATCCTGTGCTTTTGGGACTCGCGATTTTGTGAGGTCCGATCTCCCGAATTCAAGGAGGAATATCACAAAGAGCATTATGTGGGTGATAAAGTCCCGAAAGGGATTTGAAGAGCATTCCAGATCTTCGGGCCTAGGAAAAGGAAGGTCCTGGTGGTAGCAGATGCATGGGTGGTGTGTGCTGCATCAGTGTGGTATCAGAGAAAGAAATTCCTCTATTTTCTATAGCAGAGAAGAAGAGGAAGAAAATTCACCATGCCTCCTAGAAGGGAAAGATAGTCACCTAAACCCGAGGACAGGGAGGTGAGAAGAAGGGGCAGACAAGTAGCTAATCCAGAAATGGAGAGGCATATACGAGATCTTCGAGCGAGGCTGGAAGATATGGAGGCAACGTAGAGACGCACAGATAGTGTGGGAGATTTGAGTGACTCCGAAGGCGAAGTTGAAGCCGAGCCATAAGAAGAAGTTGCCACTGAAGATGCAACCAATGAGCGGTTGATTAAAGCCATT
Organism: Picea engelmannii; assembly: GCA_009831015.1. Classification (NCBI taxonomy): domain Eukaryota; kingdom Viridiplantae; phylum Streptophyta; class Pinopsida; order Pinales; family Pinaceae; genus Picea; species Picea engelmannii. The sequence goes on from ML788436.1 coordinate 235,137, forward strand.
GCCAAGATGAGTTCAAAGACAAAAATGGACATTCCAGTCTACGAAGGGAGTCTGGATGAAGAAGAGCTATTAGACTGGATCCGAGCTCTCGACACCTACTTTGATTATGAGGATATCGAAGAGGACAAAAAGGTAAGGCATGTTGTCACGAAATTGAAAGGACATCCAACATTATGGTGGGATGAGCTTCAGGAAGATAGACGTTCCAAAGGAAAGCAAAAGATCAAAAGATGGGATTGAATGATTGCGAAGATGAAGGAAAAGTTCATCCCAAAGGACTATTAGATCACATTGTTCAGGAGAATGCAGAACCTGAGATGGAAGTTGATGACAATGAAGGAGTATACCGAAGAATTTTACAAGCTCAATATCAGAGTAGGTCATCGAGAGAGCGATGATGAAAAGGTTGCCAGGTATATGAATGGATTAAGATACGATATCCAGGATGAGATGAGTATGACAACCATCAGAATGATGGAGGATGCGTATCAGATGGCATTGAAAGCTGAGGAAAATCTAAGCTGTAAGCAAGGACAGAGAGGGCGAGGCAGAAGTCATACCAAGGGTAAATCAGTTGCCCAAGATAAATTCCAGAAGCCCAAGGACGACTGGAAAAAGCCTCAGGCAAGAACAGGAAGAGGTGGAAGCTCATAGTGAGGCCAACATGCTGAACAGTGAGGGAAGAACGCTGAACAGGGTGGAGGATATGCAGACACAAATACAATTCTTCGTACCCGAGGTAGAGGAAGAGGCCAAGGTGGAATCATCACATGCTACACATGTGGGAAGAACGGGCACAAAGCGGTTGATTGTCCGGATAGAAAGAAGGATGGAGGAGAAGCTCACATTTCCAAGGCACGAAGGCGAGCTGCTGAAGCAGAAGATGCATAAGATGGAAGGTCATTGATGATGCGTAAAGTTCTCTTAACACCCGAGAAGGAGGTGGAGGACACAGCTCAGAGAAGCAGACTATTCAAAACTGCATGCAAGACCAAAGACAGGAAGTGCAAGGTTATTGTGGACAGTGGAAGCACCGATAATCTCGTTTCAATTGAGATGGTGGAGAAACTAGAGTTGGAGACGACTGATCACCCGAGTCCATACAAAGTTTCATGGCTACAGAAGGGACATCAGGTGAGTGTCACTAAATAGTGCTTAGTTGACATTAAAATAGGAGGATATAATGACAAGATTTTATGTGATGTCATTCCTATGGATGTTTGCCATTTACTGTTGGGAAGACCATGGCAGTATGATAGAAACATGATCCATGATGGGAAAATGAATATGTATACCCTGGAGAAGAATGGGAGAACACATATGTTACTTCCAATAAAAGATAAGGAGGTAAAGCTGGAAGTGAACAACAGGGTACTTCTCATGAGTGGGAAGGAGCTTCTTACAGAAGTTAAGAAGAAAGAAGATCCACAATTCTTTGTGGTTAGAAAACCCAAAATCATTTTGACCAGCACAAGAGTGGATGATTCACTGGAAGAAATTCAGGAACTACTTGAAGAGTTCGCTGATATCGTGGTAGACAAACTGCCTCATTCGTTGCCGCCAATGAGGAGCGTAAGTCACCACATAGACCTTGTACCGGGAGCTAGTTTTCCAAATAAGGCTGTGTACAGGTTGACGCCTCAGGAGAACGAGGAGGTTAAGAAGCAGGTCCAGGAGTTATTGGACAAGGGATTGGTCTGGGAAAGTTTGAGTCTGTGTGTCGTTCCAATGGTACTCAACCCAAAGAAAGATGGAGGCTGGAGGATGTGCAGTGATTCCAGAGCCATCAACAAGATAACCATCAGGTACAGGTTTCCACTGCCAAGAATGGACGATCTAATGGATTGCCTGAGTGGGGAAAAATATTTTTCAAAGGTTTATTTGAAAAGAGGGTACCATCAAATTTGCATGAGGGAAGGCGATGAGTGGAATACAACCTTCAAGACCAATGAAGGGTTGTATGAATGGCTAGTCATGCCATTTGGCTTGACGAATGCGCCAAGTACATTCATGAGGTTATTGAACGAAGTGCTGAAAGAATTCATAGGTAAGTTTTTCATTTTTTATCTAGATGACATATTTATTTTTAGCAAAACTAAGGCAGAACATCTGAATCATTTAGTTGTAGTAATGAAGAAGCTACAACATGAGAAGCTATTGATCAATATGAGAAAATCTTCATTTATGAAAACATAACTCATTTACTTGGGATTTGTCATATCGGAAAATGAATTGAAGATGGATCCAAGTAAAGTGGAGGTAATTAAGAATTGTCCATCACCAAGAAATGTTTTCGAGGTGAGAAGTTTTCATGGACTGGCGAGTTTCTACAGGAAATTCATCTGAAATTTTAGCAAAATCAGCGCAACGATGATGGACACAGTCAGGAAAAGACATAAATCTTTTCATTGGACTGAAGATGCTGAGACAAGCTTCAATCTGTTGAAGCGTAAGATCACAGAGAAACCAGTGTTGGTGTTGCCGGATTTTCGAAAGATGTTCCAGGTGAAATGTGATGCGAGTGGCTTTGCCATAGGAGCGGTCTTGAGTCATGATGATAGACCAATTCCTTATTTCAGCGAGAAGCTGAATGAGGCAAAGGAAAGATACTCCACATATGATAAAGAATTTTATGCCATCATACAAGAATTGAAAAAATGGAGACACTATTTGATTCCAAGGGAATTCATTTTATATAGTGATAATCATGCATTGCATTATGTAACTCAGCAGGAGAAATTAAATCAGAGGCATGTTAAATGGGTAGAATACATGCAGAATTTTACATTTGTTATCAAACATATTTCAGGTACTGCTAACAAAGTGGCTGATGCTTTGAGCAGGAAATGTTTGTTGTTGCAGGAGTTCAAAGTCAAGACTTTAGTCTTTGATGATCTCAGGGAGATGTATGCAGGTGATGCAGATTTTGCAGAGGTGTATGGAACAACTGAGAATCCAATTCTCAGAGACAGAATTCAGTGGATATATTACATGATCCAAGATGGATTGTTGTTCAGAGGAAATAAATTGTGTATTCCAAATTGCTCCATGAGGGAGAACTTGTTGAAAGAAAAGAACAACAGAGGCTTAGCAGGGCATTTTGGCCATGACAAAACATTCGTGAAGCTGAGCGAGTCATACTTTTGGCCAGGGATGCGGTCAAAGGTTAAAAGGTTCGTTGACAGATGTAGAATTTGCCAACATTCTAAGGGCAGAAAGCAGAATGCAGGTCTTTATCAGCCATTGCCCATACCAGAAAGGCCATGGGAGGCAATCAGCATGGATTTTGTACTGGGATTGCCAAGGACACAAAGAGGTGTTGATTCCATCTTTGTGGTCGTGGACAGGTTTTCAAAGATGGCACATTTTATTCCATGCCAGAAGACCAACGATGCAACTCATATCGCGAATTTGTTCTTCAAGGAGATTGTTAGACTTCATGGACTGCCGAAAAGCATAGTTTCAGACAGGGATACCAAATTCATTGGACATTTCTGGAGGACACTCTGGAAGAAGATGGGACCTAACTTAATGTTCAGTTCTACCTATCATCCACAGACAGATGAGAAGACAGAAGTGGTCAACAGAAGTCTAGGGGACTTGCTGAGGAGCTTAGTGATGGAGCATCACAGCAGCTGGGATAGCGTATTGCCACAGGCAGAATTCGCCTACAATGATTCGGTGAATCGAAGCACAGGGAAAAGTCTATTTGATATAGTATATGGCAGACAGCCGAAAGGTGTTTCGGAGCTGAGGGATTTGGAACAAATCATGACTCAGAGTGCAAGCATTGAAGAATTCACTGAGGTGATGAGGGAACTTCATAGTAGGGTGAATCAGTGACTGACAGAATCGAACCAGGAGTACAAGCGCAGAGCAGATCAACATCGAAGGAAAGTTTAGTTCGAATTTGGTGATCTAGTTCTGGCACATCTGAGGAAAGAAAGGTTCCCAAGGGGAACATACAACAAGCTGAAAATGAAGAAAATTGGGCCATGCAGAGTACTAAAGAAATTGGGAGAAAATGCTTATGAGATTGAATTGTCGGATGAGATCGGAATATCTATGATATTCAATGTCTCTGACTTATATCCATATAAGGCTGGAGAAACAGAGACTATAACTGAGGAACCAGTGATCCTGTGGATGAAGCAGATGCCAGTAGCAGAGAAGTCGCAGATGGAATGCATACTGGACAAACGAGTGGGTAAGAATACCAGAAGAAAAGAGTACTTCGAGTATCTGGTTAACTGGAAGAACCACCCAGTGGAGGATGCCAGTTGGGAGACAGAAGCAGAAATTCTGAAGTAGGGACAGACCGTGCAGGAGCTCATGGACAGGATCCCATGAAATATTTCAAGCAGGGGAGTATGATGCAGGAGCATCGCAACTACCAAAGCAAGCGTGGAGCCAGCGCATGTGTTTTAAACACATGACATATAATCTTGATAACTTTTTGAATTTTCATTAAAGATGAAGTGCCATATCCTTCAATGAAACATTTATGAAGGAGTGCCTATTGTATTGTATTAGACCTCGAGCCTTACGCTCTTGTCTGAAGTAGATAGGAGGCATTTACTTTAGTTAATGCTAGTAGATAGGATTAAGTATAGATTTTATAGTTTAGAGATTCGAGAGGGAAAATGGATATAGACACCCTCCTTTGTACATTGTAACATTATTCAGAAAGAATCCAGAAGAGGAGAGCAAGAAGAGAAATTGTGAAGAAGACCCATGTACATACATTTGAATTAATAGAGAAAAGTTCTGGTTCAAATTCATGGCTGGTGTTGTTTCTCTGTGTATGTGGTTTATGTGCTCATGAATGTTTGTTTTCTGGTTATGCATTTTCTTTGTATATGCTGTGCATGTGATTTCAGGGTTTAAACTGAAGTCTGAAAGAGAAGAGAATAAGTTTCAATTGTTTCTCTATCTGAGCCAGGAGATTCCTGCAAAGAGTGTAGTCGAATTCATCCACAAGGAGTGCGTTGATGAGGGCCCAGTAGATTAGATTTTGTTCTTGTTCACCTAGAATTTGAAGTAGGTCGTTGCAACCGTTCAAGGAGTGTACAGGTTGGAGGAAGAAGAAGTCTTAGTTATTAATTTGAGCAAAAGAAATTGAAGACTGCTGCTGCAGGAAGTGCGTAGAGTCTGAAAGATTCAGCACTTGAAGTTGTTGAACGTTAAGCACAAAGGGTGCGTGCAGATTTCTCTGAAGAATCAGAGTTGAAAAGCTCAGGAGGTGTAGCGACTTCGTGGTATCGTCAAAGGAAAGCACTAGGAGTTGTGCATGGACGTTTCAAGAATGAGTTCCAAGCGCAGGTTTTGAAAGGCAAAGTGCGAGAAGGAACACTTAGTCATTTCAGAGAAATCCTCAAGGAAGAGGAATCGGCGGTCAGAATCCATAGAGGAGATTGATGAAGTCCCGTCATCCGTTAGATCTCAATAAAGTTGCACAGGATTCAAGCCTAGCGAGCAAGAGAAGGAGTCAGGGCGCTATCAGGACTTGACTCATCGGAAGATCAGGGTTTCTGCGGTCGTGAAACTCTCATAGAAAGGAATCGTGATCTTTGAATTCCCAAAAGGATCTCAACCGTTGATCACAACAGGGACACGTGGCAAGAGATCCCAAGGATCGCGAATCAGAGATCGAGATTCTGGAGACAGGAGTGTTGTAAATTGACATCGCGATTTGCGACTTTCTGATAGAGTCAGAGCCATCGATCTGCTAGACGCGTGTCCAAGGATCTAGAAGAGTCGGTATTCGGCGTTTTGGGATTTCCGCAGGCAAGGAAATCGTTGCAATAGAAATTGCGATCTCGCGATACCTGATTGAGCGTTGAGGAGACAGTGACGTGGAGGAGAGAGAGCTCTCACGTGCATAGGATTTCGACATATCATAAGCTCAGAGGTTCGCGAGTTGGATCCGCCAAGTTTAGCGTCAAAGTTTGCGAGGTCGCGAGAGGTGATATATTTGTAACCGTCGATTATCATGTGGGGCCAGAGCATAGTAAAGGGGGATAGGTGTCATTGGGGATAGGAGGATCAGAGATCCCGCGAACATAAGTTCCACGCATTTAAATTCTACGAAGTCAGAACTCCGATAGGAGGGAAGAACCGTGGTCCTATGGATTGACAGGTCACATGTGAAAAAGGATTAGCCGGAGGCGAAGGATCACATAAGTACCATCGGAGATTGGGAATCGGGGATTCACGAAAATCGTGACTCACGATAGCGTGAGTGTCGATTTCCCAAAGGGGTAATTCCCGATAAGGAGCAAGGAAAGCCGTGGATGAGAGATCATCGGGATTTGGGGATTGGTGAGACCTGATCCTGTGCTTTCAGGACACGCGATTTTGCAAGGTCCCATCTCCTGAATTCAAGGAGGAAGATCAGAAAGAGCATTCTGTGGGTGATAAAGTCCCGAAAGGGATTTGAAGAGCATTCCATCTCTTCAGTCCTAGGAAAAGGAAGGTCCTGGTGGTAGCAAACATGTGGGTGGCCCGTGCTGCATCAAATATCATGAATTTTTGAGGTTTCACCAACTAAGAGAGATGGATGGTTCATGTATGTTGCATTAGTTTTCAATTGTATGTGATAGGAGGTAATCATTTCTCTCTATTAACAACTAGTATTCATTCGACTAGGGATAATGGACGGCCCATATAATAATGGTGAGGGTTTCCCTTTGTAGTGTAAAATAAGGAAACTTGGGGGGATAAGGAGGGAGTGCATTGCTATCCCATCAATAATTAAAAGCATGCCACATGGAAGAAATAGGGGGCATAACATGGCCTATATAAAGTAACATAGGGGATTCCATATAAACAACATTGGGATTTGACATGACCTACATGTATAGAAGTTTCTATGGTATTCAACATACATTACATGGACTTGACTGAGTGTTAGGATGAAACAATCTAGGTGGATTTGCTCCATAGAAATCAAAAGGAACAACAAGGGGGTCACACAAATAGTGAAAATAAACCACATGATAATATGTAGTTCCCTCTTTTTATTTATCTTATTTGACTGGTATGTTATTATTATTTGAGGTCATTTTGGTTACAAGAATGACCTAGTTGGTTGAGAGACACACTATGGATGATGTGATCGATAAATTTTATTAGTTCTTGTTTGATTATTACTTGATGTGTACACATATATTTTATGGTTTACGCTTTGATATCCTTGTGATGCTATGGAATATTGAAAATTCATGCATGGTTACATTTTGAAATTGGTTATGTTATATGATTTTATTGAAAGTTTATTAAGAGAAATTGAAAGAACCACAAGTGCATATGGACTCCATATTGAATCAAGATATATTTACACAATATGGGGTCAAGTTATGTATAATTGAAATGAATATGACATCACTTATTGTTTATTCCTTACTATTAGACAATCTATTTGTTATGTTTATCTCTATATGTGTGCAGAGATAGGGAAATATTTTCCAAATAAGGTTACACATAGGTAAAGGGTTGTATGAAAAGTTGTGACATGTTGAGTACCACTAAGGAGAGGAGGTGTAGGTTTCACATTCCTTCATAGTAGCCTCCCTACCATGTAATAGGTTGAGAAATGTATTTTCTAGATTTTTTCTTGGTGGTTACACGTTATCGTAATGGTAGGCTACATATTCAGTCTTACAAGGTATTGTTGAGGGGAATGAAATAATGTCTCAATCCTTATTCATTATTGACCATTAGTCTCTCACTAGTGGTGAATGATTTCAGTTGGTTAAGTCCCAACAATGACACCATCACCCAACATTTAAAAGTGACACTTGAAGGGCATGCATGAACATGGAACCGTTGGTACATATCAGTATGGTGTTCTTGAAGAGAATGTCAAGGAATGGAACCCATGCTATAATTCACCTAAGGAGTTGTAGAGGTGATGTCTAGATCTTGGTATAGGTTACTTGAAGAGTTTTAATGATAATGTCTATATCTTTGCCTCGAATAATTGAATTCTCTAAGTTAACATGGTCTCCCCCTTTGTATTTACTTTCATTCAATTTTTGTATACTTTGGATGAAAGTATCCTTTGGCATGTGAATTTTATTTTAGTATTAGGAATAAAATGAACTTGCATAAGTGTTTTTATTAATCACATGGGATTATGCACATTTTTGTAGAAATGTAAACATAATTTACTTTATAATTAGAAATGGAAATTCATATAGAAAAAGGTGATTTAAATAGAAAAAATGTTATTTTATATAAATAGAAAATAGAAATTCCATGTGAAAACACTTAATGAGGAAAAATAAAAGGAATATAGGAAACATATAAGAGTAAAAATAGGATAAGAGGTTGCAGTGTTGTCAATAATCTTTATTTTTCATTTAAAATGAAATAATTACTTGTGCATGCAGTGAAACATCGGTAGATGAAAAATATGTAAGTAGTAATTAGATAAGTATTATTTTGCATGATAAGGATAAATGGCACAATACTAAAAGGATATACAAGAAAGGAGGATTGGGCTTGAGATATCAACTTTTTGGCACCCTAATGCGAGATGGATGTTGAAATGATCAAACTTTTCTTGCGAGTTAGTATTAAGTTTGGTGTCAAGAATTTGTTAATACCATAGAGGTAGGGACCTCAAACACTCTGGAGGATCCACACATTAAATAATCTAGTTTTTTTCCTCTCCTCGTACAACCCATTGTAGCTTGGGGGTCCCTAGTGAAGAACAATGTCCACTTGGGAGTTGGTAGGTGGTCAAGAAGTAAGTAAATTTTATATTTGGAAAAGAAGAGTAGGACGTTATAATTTGATAAATATTTGAATTGAATAAGCATAAAGGGAGGATCTTATACAACCTTCTATAAATAGGTATGTTTGTTTGAAATTTGTAGATGTATTTTTATTTCTTTCAAATATTGGGAATTGGTATTTAGTTCTTGAATATATACAAATTTATAAGAGAATTATCACTTGCTTTAAGAACTAAATTCATTATTTAGAAACATTAGCATATGATTTAGGGTTAATATGATCTCTATACAAAATCTTAGTTTTATTGAAAACTCGAGGAAAAATCTAGAAGTAAATTTTGTAATTACTTTTACTATATGAATACAGGTGACCATGCCTTATAGAAGCCATAGTCTCAATCAACCACTAGTTACCCTTATAAAACCTATGGTAAAAACACTCTAACCACTAATTTCATTCAATAAATAGATGGCCAAGTCTTGTAGGTGTTGGTTTGAGTTTTTCAAGGAAAACAATTTGATTTTTATCGTTGTTTTCTTCTACTTCAATAGGGAATAACGAGATATGATTTAGAGTGTCACTATCCTTATATAAACTATGTTTATGATATATTTTAACTAATTTCATTGTCTCTATTTGAATTTTATATAGTTAATATTAATTCCTAGCTAGTAGGATGATTACTTTGCATCATTGAAAATTGAGCTTCTTGAACTATGATACTTGTAATTTGAACATTGAATTAATCGTATTCCTCCTCCAATTAGACATAAGAAAAGAAACATTTTTATGGTTGCATGCATAGAGAAAGGGAATTGAAAGAGGTTGTTTTATGCATGTCAAAATCATTAACTATATGTTGAGGGGTCTGAGATCCCTTTAACTCAACAGTAGGAACCAAACTCACCTTAGAGGCCCAATTAGACTCTGCAACATTTTATTGGTGGAATGGTTCTCCAGATCTTTCGATCTAGCCAATTTATCAATGGGATTTACTTAGTGATTGACATGATATCTTAGTGTGAAAGTTCCTCCTTTAGATTAAGCGTTACTTTTTTTAATCTTTTCTTTTATTAGATGAGTCTACTAAAGTAAGGTATGATGGTATAAAATAACTGATAGAGGGGATTCTTAACTACTGAAGAAGGATGAGCATGGGATAACCCTCGTGCTCTAGAGTACAAACAATGATGTTAACACCTATTACAAGTCTAGTAATAATATATTAACTTGGTAGTATTTCACATTGACTGAGATACAACTATTGAAAGAAAATACGCATGTGATAAGGTAAGTGCAAGAAAAATAGTTTCCTTAGCTCTACGATCAATCACATATTAATAGAACGATTCAATTTTCATCATTTAGAGAAACAGAACTATTAAAGTATTGAAAAATATAGCTTATCAATAGATTCAAAAACTCTTACTCGTTAAAACATCAACTAATGAAATAAAAGTTGCCAATAGTTCCTCCTCAATCCAATCACATAACACCTTTGAAGATTTTTTTTTTTTGTCTCTTGTTCTAAACAAAACTTCTTAATTAAATTTTCTCAGAAATAATTCTTTACAATTCTAAAAAAGATGGTCTTTTCCCCAAAACCATCAACCCTTTCCCAAAAGTTAGATCCCCCTATTTATAAATAATCACTAACTTAAAATAGTTGCTAAATTTTTTTGTTAAGTAAAACAAAAGAGTGACATATGGCGCTGGATCTCTTTGTTCCCTTGAGATCATCTGGTGGTTCTACTAGAGTGGATGACTCTTCTCATATTCTGACCACTTGAAGAAGATATCCTCGCATGTGTTAGAATACATGAATCTGTGTTGGTCCATCGAGGTTGAAAGGGTTTCCTTCACCTTTATTGCTCGTTCTCTATATTTGATCACTTTGGCACTTAAAAGCTGCAGAACTGCAAAAACCTTGATTGGATGTTCCATAAAATTTTGTACTTGACCCAATGTCATACTCACCACCTGTGTGATCTCTACTTCCCATGCCAAGTCCTGTTCTGCATGTCGTTTGACTATGTCATGCAAGTCGAGAAAGTCTTCGGGTGAGTCGAACTCTGGGATGCCAATGTCTTTCATCTCCCGATTGATCTTTTCCCAGCTTCTTTCACACTCGGCCCACCTCTTCTATATCTCTCGATGAGGTTCCTAGGCCATACTTACCCAGTATTTGGCTACCTTCATGATCCGGGAAATTCTACTATCCATTAGCACTCGGATGCCATGATCCTCTTTGTATCGTCCCTTATGTATTGCGCTCATATAATCAATTCGTTCTACATCCTAGTATTCAGTTTCATACCATATCTCCATGTCGTTACAGGTTTACAGTGCCATGACAGTATCTTCTTCAAAATTGTCTACACATGCAGTGAATAGATGTCTTTCACTTGTGAATTATGCATATGCATCTCAAAATTCACTCTTCAGAAAAATTGTGGCTTGCGTTGAGTCTTGGTAATATTTTTCCAGATGGCGTAGATGGTCTAGCTCCTTCTTTGCAGTGGCCATTTCATTTTCATATCGCTTTTCTCGATCCAATGTGGCATCAGTGATAACCATACATGTGACGATGAGCTCAGATGTCTTCACATTTTCTGTGCTGAGCAACTTCTCTTTTGTGTTGATGAGAATCATGCTATCTAGCCTGAGCCTCATTTTTCATGGTTGTTCTCCTCATTATGGATTTCCTCTTCCTGTCGTAAGAAATATCTTGTATATCGATGACCTCATCATAGGGCTCAGGGAGTTTTTGGTCTCCTTAGGTCAAAGTGTTGCCCATGCTTCCTGCAGTATATATTTTCTCTAGGGTGGGGTATTGTACTTCTTTGAAAAGAGAAAATTTTGTATGTTCCAATCGCTCGACCTCCATATAGTGTTCATCGGCTAGTGAGGTATCATCCTTAATTGGAGAGATAATCATAGGCTCAACACTTACTTTTTTATCGACTATTGAGGTGTCGATCTCTGGATGTTGCAATTCCTCTTCATGTTCACCAAAACCTAGCTCATGCCTGGAGTTGTCTTTCAAGGTCCCCAATAGGTCAAGAATTCTAGTGTATAAGGTAATATAGGCCTCATGGTCACCCTGAAAAGGGTTTGGAACTGATTCATCATGATTTGGAGTAGATGTTCCCCCTGGTTCTTTCTCCTTTGTAATTGGTATCAGATTTATAAGCGAGACATACAAACTCTCTTCATCATCATAGATAGTAATTAGATAAAAAAGGGTATTAGGAACACCCATTTCACTTGGTTTTCTTGGAATCTCATGTTGGGTTGGAATAGTCACCGATGATCTCGCCTGTGGTGACATAACTCTGGGGTTTTTCGGATCGACGGTTTCCTCCAGTGGGGTTGATTCTGAGCCATTTAGCTCATCTTTTATGTTGATTGGGTCGGTCGAGGTGATCCTCATAGGTTATAATAGTTTAGGATAATTTTATAGCTACTCTATGACTCTTTGGGATTATTCTAATATAAAAATTCCCCTCCTTTGTGCCTCTCTGGCTTTTGTTGCTTTGTTTTCTTCTCTAACCCTGAGAACTTCTTGAGCCATATTTTCTATCATTTCGACTTTTTCATCCATAATCATAGCTTTGAACCTAGTCATGTTTCAGTTATATTTTCTTTGTAGTACCTCCTCCCAGTCCTGAGCACATTTTGTAAATATCTTGTCTTCAAACTTATCATGTGCATATGGCCAACATGAAGATACTTGTGATGCATGGTGTAGAACTAGGCCTTTAGGGTCATGTTTGTGAAATCAGCCTATCGGGAACCTGTATTCTAGCTCGTACAAACCATAGGGTATGAACACTCATTTCTTGTCCTTAACCAAAGTAGCATTATAGCCCTGCAGGATGGTCTGGTAAAATATTTCGCCTACGATGAGATGGTATGGGACGTGAGCAGGGAGTAAAAGTGGTGCTCCATTGGCCCCAAAAACCCTTATATAAGTCGTGATTTCATCTAGGTACCAGTGTCATACTTTTGAAATCATTTTGTTGGCCGCTACAGATAGTCTTGGGCATTCTTTCTTGAAATTAATAAAATAAACCCAAACTATGAATTCATCGCAGATGAGAGAATAATATTTTTTGTACCTGTTTTCCCACGGGATTCTGAAGTAGATATGTACAGGTATCTCAATGACGTGCCAACTCAGATTCATGTCGGCAAAGACATTCCTTTTGTAGATCCTGTCTAGAAGATATGAATCCATGTGAAAAGAAGGTGATTCTCTTCCTTTGGTGTATGAGCCTGGAATATGTTGGTGCTCAATTATTTAGAGATGATTTATCCCCAATTGAATCTACTCTCGGAGATGGCCATAGTGTATGCTAGAGGCATCCATTCCTCCGAGAAATTAGTGCAATCTTTATCCTCATATTATCGACATATTAGAACCATTAAATAAATGTATGGCTACCTTAGATTTGTTGTCTCATACCAGCCATTGCTCTGGTTTATGAATTTCTTATCTTTCTTCCACCAGGAGGCGATTAATCTACTGGTGTCATGGAACTCATAGAAATTTACTATGAAATTTGTGTTTAACTTCTCCTCTGGGTCGCTCATCTTGTAATATTTCTAGACCTCTATCGAGAGAAAAACATCGACACATCGACCATTCTCATCATTGATGAGGAACTTCATCGTGTCTGTATGATCGATTATCCAACCTAGAGTGTGAATGCAAGGTAATATTGGGGTTCATCAGGCTACCATATGCAGGCATGACCATCGGATTTTTGGAAAAAACTAGTCATCGAGTGCCCTTACATCCAGGTCTTTGTGGGGAATATATACCAGGTAGTCCTCCCAGTTAATTTTGTTGAACAAATATCCACATTGTGACAAAATTATCTTTGATCCAGTGCTTACTTCTGTATCACCAAAATCAATGTGCTGAGAAAATTCATTCTTAGTTGATGTTTTGATGATAGGTGAATCCTCTCTTGTAGAAAATTCCAGCTTCCTGACAGGGCTGAGAGAATACCCTTCACTGACATCTTCTTCCTTCAATTTTGGTGCCCTTGGAGAGCGTCTAGTAGTTGGCTTCCATGGAGGAATTGTTTTCTGCAAAGAGAGAAGAGTTAGACACCGTGTTCTAGAGACAATATTGATATATATAAAATGTGACTGCCAAAATGATAAAATTAACACATACCTCTTCTTTGCACTAGCTTAACCTGGTTTTGAAATTCTAAGAATCAAGTGCAACTCTTGAGACAATCTCTTCTCTTCTTCGACTTCTCTGGAAATGATAAAATTGTGTGTAGAATGTTGGGGTTTGAAATTCTCTTAGTGATTTAAACGAAGAGAATACTTACCTTGTCCCATAAGTTCTTCAATCTAGGGTGTAAGTGCGGTTCAACAAAATTTGTTGCCAGATCCGCATTATGCTCGAGATTAAATGTAGTCGTAGGTTGGCGGTGTAGACACAGTCTATAATGCGGTTCATCGGTGATTTAAAATTTTCGTTGTTCGATCGGTGCATGTGGTAGAAACATATGCAGAGAAGAACATTAATTGGCCTATCAAATGGCATAATTTGATCTTATTTTTTGCTAAAAACATCCCGTCATTCCACTAATTTAACGGGTGGATCGAGAGTCAGATCTTTTCTTTAAACAATGTTCATTGATATCTCCTAGGAAAAAATATGATGCCGATCCATCTTTCCATAGAACACTGAGGTGGAAATGTTGACCTGGAAGTGTGACTAGGACACTGGGAAACCTAAGGTGACTCGGGATGAAACTAGGTCGTACGAAATGCCTACGCGACAAAGAAATGTGGCGTTTGATATTGGCTTCTTCATTTAAGAGTGTTATTCAAAATCATGTATTTTCATTAGATAATTGTTTTAACAAACAGGTCCTACCCTGCCAATGCGGAAAAAATATCAAGGATCGACGATCAGTGATAATTTTAAACAAGTGTTCCTGGATTAACCGCCTCGAAACTTGCCAATGCCGACAATGCATCAGGGATTGGTGATCAGCGATGTGTCAATGCGAAAATTTTCCACGATTTATATCTTTGATATTTCATCGACCCCTGACAAACACATCAGTAATCAACTATTAGAGGTTTGTCATGGCCCATGTCAATGTTTATCCCTCTCAAATTTTGTCGACGCCAATGGGATATCGATCATTTCCTGAATCTTCTTCGTGAACAACCAGCGCAAATCTACTTCATTTTTTACCAATGTCGACGATACATTGGTGATAAATGATTATTTTTAATATGTGGTCATTTTACTGCTCGTCGTTTTCCGATGCCAAACATAAGCATGTGGGTCATAATTTTAGCTGCAAATTCTTAGTTAAAATGCCAAGTTATTTTTTAGATACAAATGTTTCACTTTGGAAGGTCCAAATAAATCCAACTTGATCAATGATGAGACATGGAAACGAGCTTAGCGATACATACAAAACGGACTCAAATCATAAAGTAGAACAAAATAAAATAAGTGGTACCCAAAAGAGAAAAAAAAATCATAAAATATTTTAGGTTGTGTTGAGAACTCAACAAATGGCGATTCTCTGGGTGAAAGAAGAATATTTGTTGTGTCCTTCAGGCTTAGCTCATGTAGAAGCTGGTTGAGAAACTAACTGGCTTCGCTTTTATCAGAGTATTTACTATCCATGCGTTTACAATTTCCTGGGTTCGTGATTCTGGGTCCGCCTATGGAGTTTATCCCTTATGACACCTTCATTCCTCTTGACCATGAACCATGCCCCTCTTTGAAAGTATATGGGTAAGGAATTCACTGGCTTGATGTCATTTTAGTTTTCATTATTCCCTTGCTATCGTGTTTCTCTGCTACTAGAGAGCATCCATAGCCCTGCCAGAGTCACCCTGACGTCACAGACCTTTCTCCACTACTAGAGAGCATCCATAGGCCCAGAGGATTTATCTGCATACCCTCTCCAAATTTGCACGCATTTAATATAATTGATTTATTTCTAGAAAAAATTCCCTGAGTGAGTTGGAGAGGAGGGCGTTTGTTATCTGCAAGATGAAATAGTTAAGGTCAAATTATTCCTAGCTCTGTCTACAGGTACATGTGATCCTTTCCAACTTTCCATATTTCCCTTTTGGATTTACCAGACCACCATGCGGACACTTCATCACATACAAAGGTTTTTTTTTTTTAAAAGACAAGATATAGATCTCCTTGAAGAAATTTGTAATTTCCCAACATTTCTTATGTTGCACATAAGTGTAAGTTATTTTTGGAGTTTTCTACACCATATTTATTAAATTCGACCAATGCTTTATGGAACGCAACTTTATTACAGTAAAATACCAAGAAAAAGAAAAGAAAAAAAATAAAAGGGAATAGGAAATCAGTCTACTCTAAATCTACACATTTATTCTCATCAGAATGTATTCTAAAAGAAACATGGAGAAGAAATTTATTATTATTATTATTATTAATAGAAATATTGTTTTAGGGATTGGCCATTCACTAGGAGGGTGTTGGTTCCCCCCCTCATATTTTTCAACTAAGACGTGTCTGCCCCAATTTTCGCGAATACCTGGAAAGGTCCAAGAAATAGATTATGAAAATTCGAATGTTTTCCCTTAGGTTCGTTTTCTCTATCCCATTTCAGGACTAAGTCTTCTACTTCAAAAAACTTATATTTGGCCTTATGGCTGTCAAGCCATCTATTAACTATTTGTTGATAAGCGACAAACTTGGACATTTCTTTCTCCCTTTCCTCTTCAAGCATGAGGAGGGTATCAATTATTTGTTGAATAACTAATGAGGGATGTCCTCTTGAACCCTAAGCAAGCTGAAGTAATGGAAGATATAACCCATTTCAGAGAATGGCTTCTTGTCCGTATACCAAAAAGTATGGAGAGTTTCCTATAACTTCCTTGGGTGTTACTCTATTTTCCCATAAGGAATTATGAAGCGAGCTATGCCAATTCCTCTGATTGTATGTGACTGTTTTCTTCAAGATCCTCACTAGGTTCTTATTAATTGATTATTCCACCCCATTTCCTTGTGGATAGTAGTTTGCAGAGTATCTTATTATGATTCCTTTGTCCAGAGAAAACTCTGTTAATAGAGTAGAACAAAATTAGGTAGCATTGTCAAAAACGATAACATAAAGCATCCCAAACCTTGTGATCAATTGTTGTTCTCTGAATTGGATTATAACCTTTTCATGCATGTGAGTCAGAGGGATGGCCTCTGCCGAATTTGTAAAATAGTTTGTACTAGTCAGTATGTATTTATGTTGTTTTCAAGAATTCGGTGCAATCTCCCCTAGTACATATAACACCCATTGTTCGAATGGTCTGGATCTGGTTATTGTTTGGAGTGGTAAAAATACCCTCTTCTCTCTACCATCTCTCATTCGATAATATTTACAGTTCCTAGTGTATGTATGAGCATCCCTAAATAGAGTAGGCCAGTAATAATCGACTCTTAACATTTTGTGAGATATAGTATTTCCTTCAAAGTTTCCACCCATAGGACCGTCATGGAGCTCCCTCAGAACCTGTTATGCATCTTCATGTTTGAGACATCTCAAGATTACTCCATCATAATTTATGCAGAAAAGTATTGAATTTATGAGGTGATATTGCATAGATTTTAGCCTGAGATCTCTCCTTTCCTTAGGGATTAGGTTTTAAGGGAAAGTCCCATGATGCAGGACGTAAATCAATTTTCCATAGAAATATTATTTCCCTAGGGGAATTTATAAATATTCACTATACCATAATTCTAATTCATTCTCCCACCCAGGGTCTTCATTTATTCAATCTTGGGATTCTGCGATGAGTTGACACAATCCTTGTCCCTTAGCTAATTTGGCAGGTTTTATATATAGATCAAATTATCGGACAACTACCATCCAATTTCCCCTTCTCTCCCCCATCTCCTATTTAGTGAATAGGTATCAGACTACGGGATGAGGCACAATGACTTTGGTGTGATTTTTTAGGATGTAAGATTTGACATGTTTTACTACTTTGTACACCACGTAAGCCTATTTGTTTATAGCAGGGTAGCTCAATTTGGCTCCTTGGATATTAGTGCTCATAAATAATATTGGCGCCTCATTGTTATCATCATCCTTCTAGTCAATATTGTAGCTAAGGACTGGTCAGAGATGAAAGTATAGAGGAAAATCTATTTACTAAAGTCGGGACTTCGCAGCACTGGATCTTGAGATATTGCAGTCTTGATATTGTTGAAAGAATATTTTCTCTCATCATCCTACTTAAAATATGCACCCTTGCGAATAAGTTTTTGTAAGGGTTTGACAGTTTCAACGAAAGTGGGCGTGAAATTTCTCACAAAATTAATTTTCCCAAAGAAGGATTGCATATCCTTTTTGTTATGGGGAAAGGGAAGCTAATCTATTTCCTTTATTCATTCAAGATCTATATGAATTCCTTCTTGAGATATAATATGAACTAGTAGTTTCCCTTCCTCGAAACCAAACATAGTTTTCTTAGGGTTTAAATATATTCCATATTTCCTACACCTTTTGAAAATCTGGGTTAGATGTTGTATGTGGTATTCTTTGCTCTCTGAATACATAGTCACATTGTCCAAATATACTACTACACATTTGTTAATCAATCGCCTAAAATCTACGTCCATGGCCCTTTGGAAGGTTCTCCCTACATTAATCAATCCAAACAAAATTTGTTTATAATAAAAAATTCCCCACTTTGTTTAGAAGGTAGTATTCAATAAGTTTTGCTCTGAAACTCGGACCTGGTTATAACCTGAGAAACCATCTAGAAGGGAGAAAATTTCAGAACCTGACATGGTCTGAAAGAGCTGTTCCATGGGTGGGACTAGGTAGTTATCCTTTTATGATGCTCTATTAAGGTTTCTGAAATATACACACAGGTGGATCTCCCTAGAATGTTTTCTGACAGGAACAAAACTTTATACCCAAGTAGAGTGTCTAACCTGAAAGATAATCTTAACATCTAGTAATTTCTTTAAATCTTGATACATTAGGGGTTCCAGAGATGGATGGTACTTCCTGAGATTTTTTTGGAAGGGTTTTACTCCATATTTTAATGGGATTGTGTGTTGGATAATGCGAGTGTCATAATTTTTCAATTCTTGGTAGGACCATGCAAAGACATATTGATATTCTCTAAAAAGTTTGAGATAAGATGTCATGTCTTCTTTAGAGATTGTTTTACCTATATTTACATTCTTAGGGTTTTCTGGGGTTCCTATGTTTATAGTCTCGTATATGGGACATGAAATCCTTGTATTTGTGTTATTTGACCCTTTAAATATTTCCCTCAGGTCGAAAAGGTTCTCCAAATTGGCTACCCATTTTGGTATGGTGTGAAACCTTGGTTTATTATTAGAGTGATCTATTTCATTCTTCTATTTGTGGAAACTGGTTTCTACCAGTTTCTCTTGGAATACCTCATCATCAATATCCAAGTCTTTATAATTCTCTTGATTAGTTAGAAAATATACAATCTGTTCATCTCCTTCAAAAAACTTCCAATTAGAAATATTGTTGGGTATTGATGGTTTGTAGAGTAGTTCCACAGTGAACCTGGAGGCTTCATAGTCTTCTAAAGGGGATAATCCTGAGGCTATAGTGGCTAGGGAATCAACAAGAGTATTCTTTGTCCTCGGAACATCAGTAATATTGAAGGCCTCAAAATGTTCTATTAGTATATGCACCTCTTGTTGGTAATTTCTCAACTGGGGTGAATTGCGATGAATAGTATTCTTCGCATTCCTAACGATAATTTCAGAGTCCCAAAAAAATTTCAGTTATTTAATGTTTAAGTCTATGGATTTCTTCAGTCCCTGAACTAGAGCTTCATATTGAGCAGTGTTATTGGTGCATTCAAATTCTAGTCTGTAGGATAGGAAATTTTCCTTCCCCTTCGATTCAATGAGGATACATCATGCTCCCAACCCTTCTTGTGTTTTAGACCCATCAAAGTACAACATCCAAACTTGTGAGTGAAATTAAGAAACATCTTCAGAACTAGTTATTTTATCATCTCCATATACCTTGTCTGTTGTTTCCAATAGAGGTTCTTGATAGAAGATGCATTCTTCTGCTGCTTCCAGTAGATTCACTTGAAAAGTTATTTTGGATTTTTGAGTGAGAGGTACATCAGATGAGAGAGGGGAAATTTTTATGAAATCATAATCACAGGAGTAGTTTCCTAGCACATGGAAATTTGTTGATGAGGGTTCATCTAAATCGATGACAATATGTTTTAGATATATTTCCCTATCAATTATAATCATGTTGGTATGTCCCTTTAGTGGAAACCAGAGGTGATCCCAGACCGTGCTAAAGTATCCATTCAATTTATCAGACCAATCCTGACTAAGTAGTAGTCCATAAGCTTTTGTGATATCTACTACAATTATGTCAATTACTTGAACAAATTTCAGGTGTGTAGACATTCTGATCATGACATCCTTAAGTTCCCAAATAAAGTTTACCTGTGTTTGTCTAGTTGTATAACGTGTTTATCACTTTTGAGTGGGATTGCATTCAATTTCTTGCATATTGACAATGTCATGACATTGGAGGATGCCCCTGAATCGACTAAACAATTATGCATGTTTATGTTGAAGACTTCAAACGTTAAAAGGAAAGGTGGGAAAAAAATCTTTCCTCTTTTGTCTAAAGATAAAGAATTCACATTTTTTTTTTTTTTTAAATCTGTGGCAGATGGGACCTCACCTAGGTCAGTTATTTTTATAGTGGCTTCTATTGAATTTAAGGCTTGTAACAAGAAATCCTTTTGTTGGGGAATCCTGCGCATGTTCATGAATGACACATTAGCCTTCAACTTATTTAAGTCTTCTACTATGTTGTAATCCAGCTTGGGTGCTTCCCGTGTCTGTATGTTTATAGGATTTCTTTGGGAGAAAGAATTTTCTTTCGAGTGATCAACTCTTTGTTTCCCTCTCGAGGATTGGATAGTGATGAGATCATTTGAGAACGGTTGGCCCTTACTTCACATTTTCACATCCATAACCTCAACAGGTGGTTCCTTGAACTCAAATACATTGTCGAGAGGCATCAACAAGTCAGGATCCCACAACAACATGGTTTTTTCTTCTGGTGGCTCAATTTCCTCTTGATCAATGATGTTCACTGCTGAGCCACTTGATTGTTTGGTAAGAGAAAATTTGATCCAATTGGCCATTAAATTCATAGGGTGAACCCATTGGGGACAATCTCTTTTAGAATTTTTCTCTTGATGGTACATACAAAAAGATTTGGATGCTACATTACCCAGGTCAATGTTTAAGTGGGTTGGGGGAGGTTCAATCACTTTGAAAGGTGGGTTTCTTTTAAAAAAGGGTTTATAAGGCCTTTGACCTTGGTTTCATTCCCATAAACTTCTTTTCATCCCTACGATTTCATTCGAAAAATTCTTTATCATCCATTGTAGGTATTCTATGTCCCCACCTCCTTTTATGGAACCTTGTTCTGTTTGTTTTCCCGAGGTTCTAGTAAAGAAACATCCTCTCCTAGGTGGAGGTTGAACTTCCTTCTTAACTAGTGAGACTTGGCCCTTTTATCATCCCTTCATTTGGAATTCAATCATTTTGTCTTCCTCAAAATTTTCAAATAGGGTATGTTTGGCATCCCTTTTCACAAACACGAAAATGGAAGTGAGGAGAGCATTAGCATATACCTCAATTTGAAAATCCTGAGTAGGTTTATCTTCAGGTTGAAATTTGTTCAGGATAGTGGTAAATTGTTGATTGAAGTATTTAACCTTATATTTTGAACTCATGGTGGTGGTGAACAATTCAACCATTAAATATCTTGTGGTGGTTTCTTCTGTAAATGTTTCTAATAAATATTTTTGAGACTTCGTCCAACAAGTTATGGATCCCACAGGAAAGTTAAAATACCAAGTCAAGGATGAATTCTCAAAGGTATAGGAAAAAATCCTACACAATACATCCTCATGTTGTACGATGATCAATCTTATAGCTATTATGAACTATTTAATATGGTCTCCTGGCAATTGGGAGGTTTCATGGTCAAATTTTGGAAGTAATTTTTTTGGATGTCAGGGGAGGTTATGTACCTATCCTTGGATTGCCAGAGCATCTCTAGACAACCATGGTGGATTATTTTGAGGTTGATTTCCCATTTATTCATTATTATCATTATTATCCTCCATTTCATTTGATTTTGATGCTGAGCAATCTGATTTAAACCTTTCCTCGTTAGATTCGAAATCGTCAGGCTCAGAGTAGTTACTAGCTCATATTTTGAGGATCAGATTAAGGGGTTGTTCAATATCAGTGAGGGAAAAATATATCATGTCTTCTACTATGTGAACAAAAACCTGGTCAGGGGTTTCAACAAGTAGTATGCTTACTTGTTTTCGACGAGGAAGTAACAGAGCTAAGGGAAATGATCCAATTTGTTGAGCGTAAGCTCTTGTGATTCTTCTAAACTGGTTCAATTCCTCGCGGAAAAGAGCGTAAGGTATTTCAAGGAATAAGTGTTCTACTTCCTCATTCTGGGGTGATTTACTCATTTCAGGAGTACTCTCTGTATGTGGGTTGTCTTGAGAATGACTAGCCATACATGTGCGTTGTTTTGAATATAAAAGCTATGCAAAATAAATTATCATAAATGTCATTATCCATTAATTCATTCATCCCTCCTTCTAGCGCCAATTTTGTTGAGGGGTCCAAGATCCCTTTAACTCAACAGTAGGAACCAAACCTGCCTTAGAGGCCCAATTAGACTCTGCAGCGTTTGATGGGTGGAATGGTTCTCCAGATATTTCAATCTAGCCATTTTACCGATGGGATTTACTAAGTGATTGACATGATATCTTATTGTGAAAGTTCCTCCTTCAGATTAAGCATTTCTCTTTTTTGTCTTTTCTTTGATTAGATGAGTCTACTAAAGTAAGGTGTGATGGTATAAAGTAACTGATAGAGGGGATTCTTAACTACTGAAGAAGGTTGAGCATGGGATAACCCTCATGCTCTAGTGTTCAGACAATGATATTCACACCTATTACAAGTCTAGTAATAATACGTTAACTTTCTAGTATTTCACATTGATTGAGATACAATTATTGAAATAAAATACACATGGAATAAGGTAAGTGAAAGACAAATAGTTTCCTTTTCTCTACCATCAATCACATATTAACATAATGATTCTCTTTTCATCATTTAGAACAAAAGATCTATTAAAGTATTGAAAAAGATAGCTTATCAATAGATTTAAAAACTCTTACTCACTACAACATCAACTATTGAAATTAAAGTTGGAAGTAGTTCCTCCTAAATCCAATCAAATAATGCCTTTGATGAAAATCAAAATTTTGTCTCTCATTTTAAAAATAACTTCTTAATTAAAGTTGCCCAGAAATAATTCTTTAAAACTATAAAAAAGAGTGTCTTTTCTCCAAAACCATCGATCCTTTCCCAAAAGGTTGATCACCCTATTTATAAAGAATCACTAACTTAAAATAGCTGCTAAAAGTTTGTGTTAAGGAAAACAAGAGTGACATGTGGTTCTTGATCTCTTTGTTCCCTTGATATCCTCTAGTGGTTCTACTAGCGTGAATGACTCTTCTCGTATTTTGATCACTTGATGAAGAGATCCTCGCATGTGTTAGCATACGGAAATCTGTGTTGGTCCATCCAGGATGAAAGGGTTTCATTCACCTCTATTGCACGTTCTCTATATTTGATCACTTCAGAACTTAAACACTGTAGAACTGCAAGAGCCTTGATTGGATGTTCCATAAACTTTTGTACTTGAATAGGTTTCATGCTCGCCACCTTCGCGATCTCTACTTCCCACACTGAGTCTTGTTCTGCATGTTGTTTGACTATGTCATGCAAGTCGAGAAAGTCTTCGGGTGAGTCAAACTCTGGGAGGCCAATGTCTTTCATCTCCAGATTGATATTTTCCCAGCTTCTTTCACACTCGGCCCACATCTTATGTATCTCTCATTGAGGTTCCTGGGCCATACTTACCCAGTATTTGACTGCCTTCCTGATCCGGGAGATGTTGCTATCCATTGGCACTTGGATTCCATGCTCCTTCATGTCTCGTGCCTTCAATATTGCGTTGATATAATCGATTTGTTCTACATCCTGGTATGCCTTTTCGTACCATCTCTCCATCTCTTTATAGTATTCCACTGCCATGAGAGTGTCTTCTTGAAAATAGGATACACATGTAGTGAAGAGATGTCTTTCGATCGTGAATTCTTCATAGGCATATCAAAATTCACTCTTCAGAAAAACTGTGGCTTGTGTTAAGTCTTGGTAATATTTCTCCAGATGTCACAGATGGTCTAGCTCCTTATTTGCGGTGACTAGTTCCTTTTCATATCACTTTTCTCTATCCTAAATGGCATCAATGATAGCCATCCTTGTGTTGATTAGCTTATATGTATTCACATTTTATGTGTTGATCATCTTCTCTTATATTGTGATGAGAATCGCGCTATCCAGTGTGAGCCTCATTTTCTTGATTTTTCTCCTCATTATGTATTTCCTCTTCCTATCGTAAGCAATATCCTGTATATAGGTGACCTCATCAATTGGCTCATGGATTTGTTAGTCTCCCTAGGTCAAAGTGTTGCCTAGGATTCCTACCATATAAAGTTTCTCTAGGACCGAATCTTGTACTTCTTTGATAGGGGAAACTTTCGTATGTTCCAATGGCTTGAACTTCATCTGGTATTCATCAGTTGGTGAAGTATCGACTTTAATTGGAGAGATAGTCACAGGCTTAGCAATTACTTGGTGATTGACTCTTCAGGTTTCGATCTCTGGCTATTGCAATTCCTCTTCTTATTCACTAGAAACTACCTCATCCCTGGAGTTGTCTTTTGGGGTCCACCATAGGTTGATAATTTTAGTGTCTAAGGTACTCTCAGACTCATGTTCACCCTCCAGAGGGTTTGTCATTCATGCATTGTGAGTTGGAGAAGATGTTCCCCCTAGTTCTTTCTCCTCTATAATTGGTATCAGAGTTTGTGTTCATCAGCTGGTGAAGTATCGACCTTAGTTGGAGAGACAGTAATAGGCTCAACACTAACTTGGTGATCGACTATTGAGGTGTTGATCTCTGGATATTGCAATTCCTCTTCTTGTTCACCAGAACCTAGCTCATTCCTAGAGATATCTTTTGGGGTCTCTAATAGGTCAATAATTTTATTTTCTAAGGTACTCTTGGCCTCATGGTCTCCCTGCAAAGTGTTTGGAATTGATTCATTAGGGGTTTGAGAATATGTTCCCCTGGTTCTTTCTCCTCTATAATTGGTATCAGAGTTATAAGTGAGGCCTCCAAAATCTATTCATCATCATAGATAGTAATTAGATAAAAAATGGTATTAGGAAAACCCATTTCACTTGGTGTTATTGGAATCTCATGTTGGATTGGAATAGTCACCAACGATCTAGCCTATGGTGATGGAACTCTAGGGTTTTTTAGATTGACAGTTTCCTGTAGTGGGGTTGATTCTGAACCATTTATCTCCTATCTAATGTTGATTGGGTCGATTGGGGTGATCCTCATAGTTTATAATAGTTGACGATCATTTTCTAGTTGTTGGATGACACATTGGGATTATTCTAATAACAAAATCCCCCTCCTTTGTGCCTCTCTGGCTTCTGCTGTCTATTTTCTTCTCTAACCCTGAGATATTCTTGAGCCATTTGTTCTATAATTTCGAGTTGCTAATCCATACTCATAGCTTTGAACCTATTCATGTTTGGGTTATATTTTCTCTATAGTACCTCCTCCAAGTCCCAAGCACATTCTATAAATATCTCGTCTTCAAAGTTATCATGTGCATATGGCCAGTAATAAGAGACTTGTGACCCATGATGGATAACTAGTCCTTTAGGGTCATGTTTGCAAAATTGTCCTATTGGGAACCTGTATTCCAATTGGCTCAAAACCCTCTTGTTTATCTTGTGCACTATCCTTCACTATGAAAAACCCTACATGGAAACCATAGGATATGAATGTTTTTTTCTTGTCTTTGATAAAAGTGTCATTATATCCCTGCAGGATGGTATGGTAATAGATTTCTCCTATGACGAGATAGTCTGATACGTGAGCATGAAGTAAATGTGGTGCATCGGTGGCCCCGAGAACCCTGATATAAGTCATAGTTTCATATAGGTACCAGTGTCCTACTTTTGAAATCATTTTCTTGGTAGCTATAGACAATATTGGGCATTCTTTCTTGAAAATAATAAAATAAACCTGAGCTATGAATTCATCATAGATTAGAGCATAAGATGTTTTGTACCTATTTTCCCACAGGATGTTGAAGTATACATCTATATTTAGCTCGGTGACGTGCCATCTCGAATTCATGCTGACAGAAACATTCCTTGCACAGATCACATCTAGTCGATATGAATTCATTTTAAAAGAGAGTGCTTCTCCACCCTTTGGTGTTTGAGCATGCAATATGTTGGTGCTCAATTGTTTAGAGATGATTTATCCCTAGTTGAAGCTACTCTTGGATATGGCCACTGTGTATGCTAGGGGCATCCATGCCTCTAATAACTTAGCACAATATTTCTCCCAGTATAATTGGAAGAATTAGAGCCATAAAATAAATATATGTCTCCCTTAGATTTGTTGTCTCATACCATCCATTGCTCCTGTTTGTGAATTTATTTTCTTCCTTCCACCAAGAGGCCATTAATCGAATGGTGTCATGGAACTCATAGAACTGTACTACGAAATATGTGTTTAACCACTCCTCTGGGTCCCTTATCTTGTAATATTTTTGGACCTCTGTTGGGAGAAAAACACTGGCACATCCACCATTCTCAACATTGACTAGGCACTTCATCGTGTTTGTATGATCGATTATCTAACCTAGAGATTCAATATAGGGAAATATAGGGGTTCTATAAGCTACCATATGTAGGCATGACTGTCGAATGTTCAGAAAAACCTCATCGTCGAGCGCCCTTACATCTGAGTTATTGTGGGGAATAAATTATTGGTAATCTTCTCGGTTAATTTCGTTGAAAAAATATCCCCATTTTGGAAACATTATCTTTGATCCGGTGCTTGCTTTTGTATCACCAAAAGAAGGGGGTTGAGCAAATTCCTTCTTAGTTGATGTCTTGATGACCGGTTCTGCTCTAGTGGAAAATTTTGACTGCCTCGTAGCGCTAGGAGAAGACCCTTAACTGACCTTTTCTTCCTTCAATTTTGGTTCCCTTGGTGAGCATCTGGTCATTGGCTTCCTTGGAGGCATTGTTTTCTGAAAAGAGAGCATATTTAGACACCGTGTTGTGAGAGAATACTGATATATATAAAATGCGACCACCAAAATGATAAAATTAGCACATACCTCTTCTTCACACTACCTTAACTTGGTTTTGAAATTCTGATAATCAAGTGCACCTCTTGAGACTCTCTCTTAGCTTCCTCGACTTCTCTAGAAATGAGAAACTTGTGTATAAAATGTTGTGGTTATAAAATTTCTTAGCGATTTAAACAGAGAGAATACTTACCCTGTTGCATCAGTTCTTCAATTCGGGGGGTAAGTGCGGTTCAACAAAATGAGACTCCAGATCCACATTATGCTCGAGATTAAATGCAGTCATAGGTTGGCGGTGCAGGTGCAGGCTATAATATGGTTCATCGACGATTTGTTCGATCGACTCATGGGGTAGAAATGTATGTGGAGAAGAACATTAATTTGCCTATTAAATGGCATAATCTGATCTTATTTTGTGCTGAAAACATCCGATCATTCTGCTAATTTAATGGGTGGATTGGGAGTTGATGTTTTTCTTTAGAGAATGTTCATTGATATCTCTTAGAAAAAACTCTGACATCGATCCATATTGTCATACAATGTTGATGTGGAAATGATGACCTAGAAGTGTGACTAGAACATGGGGAAACCTAAGGTGACTGGGATGAAACTAGGTCGTACGAAATTCCTACGCGGAAAAGACACGTGGTGTTTGAGATTGGCTTCTTCTTTTAAGAGTGTTTTTCGGAATTGGGGATTTTCATTAGATACATTTTTTAACAAATAGGTCCTACCTTGTCGATGCCGAAAAAGTATCAAGGATCGATGATCGGCGATAAGTTTAAACAAGTGTTCCTGGATTACCCTCCTTGAAAATTTCTGATGTCGACAATGCATTGGTGATCAGTGATCAAAGATAAGTTTTAACAAGTGTTCCTAAATTACCCCCCTCGAAATGTGCCAATGCCGACAATGCATCGAGGATCGATGATTGACGATGTCTCAATGCAAAAAATTTCCATGATTTAAATATTTGATATTTCACCGACCCCGAACAAACGCATTAGTAATCGGCTATCGGAGGCTCATCATGGACAATGTCAATGTTTATCCCTCTCATATTTTTCCGACACCGATGGGATATCGACCATTTCCTGAATCTTCTTTGCGAATAACCAGTGAAAATATACTTCCATTTTTACCAATGTTGTTGATACACCAGTGATCGACGATTATTGTTACTATGTGGTCATTTTACTGCTCGGATTTTGCCGATGTTGAACATAAGCGTGTGGGTCACAATTTTAGCCGTGAATTGTTAGTTAAAATTACAAGTTCATTTTTATATACAAAGGTTTCACTTTGACATGTCCAAATAAATCCAACTTGATAAATGATGAGACATGGAAACGATCTGACTGATCCCTACACAATGGACTCAATTCAGAAATCAAAACAAAAGAAAACAAGTGGTACCCAAAAGAAAAAAGAAAAAAATCATAAATGCTTTTAGGGTGTGTTGAGCGCTCAACACTATAGTGTGTTGTTGGTTGGTCATTATTAAGTCTATTATATATATTTTGTTATAAATTACTTCAAGATGAATGACCATCATAGTAGATAGGGTCATGATGAGATAAAAGCGAGTTGTTATATTTTAATATTGTTTATAATTTGAGAAAAATTTGTTATGCTTAATAGGGTATCATTACCTCAATTAAGGTATCGTTGTTTCCCTACTGAGAATATTGTAACACGAACATAGAGGGAATATGATAGCCATTGAATGACTAGAAGAGGCTGATTCATTCAGGGATAAAGTTTCATATTTTCTAAGTATGTATTGGGAAAATTGAACTATGTGTTGTCAAATGTTTTTGTGTAAATTACATTGAGATATTTTAAGGATTACGAGACTAAACGTAAAGAATTATTTATTACATTGTTCCATGTATTTTTTAATTACTCCTATGCTTATGCATATGTTGTGACATTGATTATTACTTATATACATAATGATGGAAAGTGTGTGTGTGTGTGTGTGTGTATTCTACATTATTGTAAGTTGTATGATTTATATAAGTGAACATCACAGATAGGTGTTGCAAATGGTATCAGGGTGGGGTGACATAGGATAGGTCCTATGGACCTACATGATTCATAAAATTCAAGCTAAGTTATCAATTCTTCTTAACAATATTTGTTTTTGTTTAAGCTAATTGAATGTTGAAATTTCAATGTCTATGTGTGTAAGGGAAACAATGGATAGAAGAAGATATAGATTTATATACTTGTATTTTCCACCATAGGACTTACAAGGAAGCTACTACATGTAATGAAGATGAAATTACACTTGTACAAGGAAAATACTTACAAAAAATTATATAAATCCCTAACCATGCCTTTTCCTAGTAAACAAATGCATTGTCATGGATTCCTCATAGAACAATCATGACCAGTTGTTGGTTCCCCATATTAAAACCATGTCCACCCATGGGAGATTCAATACGTTGAGAGTCCCTTGGATATTGTAACATACCTAGCCACTCATAGGTCGGGCACACTTACCACAATCCCCTTCTCTGGACTAATTCGAACCCTTCTCAAACTTTAGATAGAAAGGATTCATGAAAGGTTCACATGCATTGATCCAAATTCATGCTAAACATAAAAATAAATGAAGAATATGACATGCACAACCATAATTAAAAATCATGCATACTCTAATTACATTGAATTCAATGATAAATAAATACACAACAGAATAAATAATACATAGGTAAATAATACCATGACAAACAGAACTTATCTTTTATAAAATAAAACCAATGAATGGTTGTAGACCATGGACGTTCCACCCAACTGTAGACAATGTTGTTCCAAGTCTCAACAACAATATCACCCCTGAGCTAGGGATATGAATACACAAGGATGGTTCCAGAGTGTTACTTGGCTTCCCATACCAATCAACACTCAATCTCTCACAGGCTTCCCAACACCCACAACAATCCAAGTACCCAACTCTCTTCTACCCATCCTGCACAACCCAAGAGAATGGAAACCCACCCTTCTCTACCATGAAGTCCCTCACACATTCCTTTTCCTTCCATGGGTCCAGTGCAGTTGGTCTATAATATCCATGTTGGGACTCTCAGGACTCGCAACTGTGAGAAAATTTGGACATAGAACACACATCTCAGGCATGCAGGTATTGATTCATGGTCGGATTACACCAACAATATCTGCATCCAACAAAACCATGGTTGTTATTCAACAGTTTGTTTCCCCTTCCCAAGCCAAATGAGAATGAGGAAGATGAGTGTGGTGAAAGAGTGAATGCAATGAAGTATCCATGAGAGGTGTGAACAATGAAGAAGTGCTTGAATGAATGCATGAATAGGTGGAGCGAACAACAACAGAATGAGAGAGAGAATGGGAATCAGAAGATAATGAACGATCAGTGAATGAGAGAATCAACGAACGTGTTAACCCCCCAAAATAGACGAGGGATGGGCTTATGTAATTTGTGGGGTTCAAGAACCTCTTGGCCTTCCCCCAAGAAGTTTACGTAATTAATTTTCTCCATTAGAAAAAATGAGTGATTTAAAAATATAAATTAAATGCTTAGCCCCTCAAGCCTCCTCTCTTATGGAATCATATCCCCTTATAACTCTATTCCTTGTCCGTCTAACAACCAGTCATATATTTATTATTAATAATGATCAAAACATTACATTTCTTAGGCACAATGGAATATTTTAATTGTTCGGCCACTCTTTCCTCTCAGCAATTAACAAATGCATTGTTTAATATGGGGCTAAAAACCCAGGGTGTTACATCCCTTCCCCCTTATTTTGGCACTATCCTCAGTGCATATACAAAAAAGGAATCAAAATTCAAAAAATTATTCAAAAATCTATGGGTGCTCTACATGCATGGCATATTCATGCTCCTAGGTAGCATCTTGAGGACTGTAGTAGGTCCACTAAACTTTTACCAGATTTATAGCTCGATTCTGTAGCCTTTTGAATTTTTTGTCCAATATTATGTCTGGATGGACCTGAAAGTCTCCCTTGGTCTCTACCTAAATTAGATGCCAATCAATAACTGTTAGGATATTTAGACACTTAGGAGTTAGTTAAGATCTACTTGGTCTAATATGTCATTAGGTAAAAGTGTGTTTCTTTAGTATGCATTAGTATGCATTTGTAGTTAGGAAATCCGACGGTCACGATATGTTCCTGACATAGAGTGATCTGACAGTTCATACTCTCCTTGATCTTAACGGCCATTGATCCATGGCTTAACACCCAATTGGTCCATGACCTCTATTTAAAGAGCATGGAGGGTCATTTGCCGATGATCGATTGTGAGAAACTCTCTT
>ML788436.1:267434-283571 GCA_009831015.1 Picea engelmannii
CAAAATATTGATATATTGAGAAGCTAAAGCTATGACAAAACATCAATTCTGCTCCAGTTTGTATCAGAATTCTATATCCTTGTTCTCCCACGAATGAGGATGATCATTATTACAAAAATCATAAGTATATATAGGTTTCTCCATAGGGTAAAACATCCCTGTGTATAATTATCAAACAGTTTTACATAATCAGGAAAAGATCCCAAAATCTCCTAAGCTAAGTAAATAAAATGCAAGTGAAATCCTTGAGATATCCTCCAACTGCATATAAACTCAATTGCAATTCGAATTTACCTACAATAGAACACAAAGATCAAATTAGAAAGATATTTGAGTGACAAAATAAATAAAAAATGATCCTACAAACTTAGCTACAGAATCCCCTGATTCTGTAGCTAGTCTAAAATAGCATATAGAATCAGATAGCAATCAAATAAAATCTTAAAAGAAATCAAATCCAAATTAATTTTCTTTTCATCATCAAAACGAATTACTAATAATTCAAGTGAAATTATCTTTTTAATTAAACAATATCAAAATAAATGCAATCAAAACAGAGTACAGAATGCTCTGTTTTCAGTTACCATAAAACATGGTCAAACTTTRACAGGCCTGTTTGCATCAAAYGAAATTAAGCAGTGAATCAAGTGATATGAGATACGATGTAATCATAATCAACTCAACCATAATCGAACAGAATCGTATACAAGATATGATATGCCACAACATAACTAAAATCGATATTAATTGAACACAACATATATGTTACAGCTGTAGCAATATACATAGATTTCATGTCATTTCAATCCATAGTAAAGATAGGCAGGCTGTAGATTATGCATAAGATTCATTCTGTTGTAATCAAATATGGTAAGGCTGTTACGATACACTCAAAACGAAACAAGTGTAACAGTATAGACCAAAAATACCATCGAATTTAATTGCTGGGTGTAACACTGATAAGGTCGAACAACATTGATAACCATACGCTGTACAGAAATCAAATAAAATCAGGTCTGGGTTAATTATAGACAAATTCATCATCCTGAGTATGATCGTTTTGTTTTGAAAATCTATTCGTAACTGAAAATACATTGTCATTCCAATTCAAAATAGAACATGGTTGATTTAGTCAACGGACAACAGGGAATTGACTGGCTGGGAGTTGTATGACAGTTACGAATTGTATCACTTCACGATTTGGCAAATATAAAACAAAACCCTTTTTTTAAACATGATCCAAATTGTATCCAGGCTGATCAAAGTCATATAAAATTGCAACAGACAACCATCGTATATGTGCATCATAAACAATTCAGATCACAGCATAGATCGTGCTTCAAAATTTGAAATGCAAAACGGTTTTCCTATAATAGAAGCAATAGAGCATTCAATCGCAACTAATTTAAAACAATCAAATCCATATTATGATTAATAGAATCAAAACCAAATCCAATAACAAAATTTCATTTACCAAAACAAGTTATATACAACAATGCATGTTTATGTGACAGAATAGGTCAATCGTGTACATAGAGTTTATGAATGTGCCATATAAATGGGTGAAAGTTATACCAGCGAGGTTGCTGAGGCTATGTCAATTTTGAATTGACAATTGCCGTGGCTGACTCGACATTCTTGAACATAATTGAACCAGTTGTTCGTTGCTTCTTGTCAGTGGGTTGCACCTTCGCATCGTGACCGGTGAGTTTTTCCACTTGGTCTTCCAAAGCATGGATTCTGGATTGCAACATCGACACATCTAGGTAGTACCTCTCCAACCATAAACCACACTGCTCGCATGGTGATACAGCTGGTCGAGCAGAAGAGGGTTTCGATGAGTCTCCAAGGGTTCCACGATGTAGCTCAATGCCAGGAAAATTAGGATCATCCCGCAGACAAGGTGGTAAATTCTTGACAAAGTCATATGTAGGTTTGTCAGACAAGTCTTCTGAGTAAGGATACTCGTTTGCTAGAAAACATTCAATCTCTGAATCAGAATCTTCACTGACCACGATAGGCTCAGAATTGGCAGGGGTTCTAGGTTTATTTCTCGCCATGCGAGAAATCAATCGAGCATTTTTCTTACCTTTATAATTAGCACCTGTTTGGTCATAGACATGGGCAAGCTCGTAGGTGGGTCGGGTAGAGGTTTGGGTAGCAAAACACTGTAAGGCATAGGGGGGATAGGTTTGCTTTCGCTCACCACAGGTTTATCAACCTGTGGTGGTCTTGAGTCTTCAAAGCCATTACGAATGAGAAAATCACCCCAACAGTCATGACGTAACCCCAACTCATAAACTATAATCATTTTAATCAACACCAAATGGAAGAGACTGGTATCGGCCTGGCTGTGTTTATACCTTTTAGCCATCTTAAACAGACTTCTATGCAGATAGTGAGGCATATTGAGGTCGTAGCCTATAAAAACCATCAATAGACGAAGGTGAAACAAGAAAACGAACCCGTACCTGCCCTCGCAAGTAATGAATTGCTTGATTATCATTAACAGGTCATGCCAGCATGGTTTAACATTTTCGCAGGCAAACCTTTGTCGCAGGAGTTCACCATTCGGGATTGGAAAAGCAATGTCCACGGGACATCTTCCATCTTGCAACTCTTCGACCACTTCTGTCCCGTAGTAGGCAGACTGGTTGCCGATCTAAGAAATTGCTCATTAATCTCTAACTGCACATCCCCAATTTTGGCTCGGCAACCATCGAATGATAACGCAAATTGCCGAGCCACGATAGGGTTATAACCATCAAATTTTCTTATAAACGGGAGCCATCCACATTTCTCCAGGTTGCTATGAGCGCTATCAAACATGAGCAGTGCGTGGAAACCATTAGGCTCGGCCCTTATGACAGGAGCCATGGCCTCTGTGCATAGTAGGGTTTGAATAGAAAAAACAATACACAGGGACGAAAATGGTTACGGCTAATAGTTGCACAGCTTAAAGAGCAAAGGATTAATTGTATGCGTCTGAAGGTGGTAGGATTACCACCGCCATGCAGGATAATAATGATGTAGTACAGTGTTGTTGGATCCACATAATGTCGTTTAAACCATATGAATCGGCCAACCGAATAATTTAGGCGGTGGACAATGTATCAACTCGCCATATCATATATTATATCGATACGCCATTGCATAACTTAAAAACATTAAAGAAAAACCCAACATTAACCAACACACCATTGTATTAATCATGAAATCAAAACAAACGTTTAACCAATGTTTATCCAATCATGCCATTATATAAATTCAGACTATCAAACCAAAAGTTTACCCGATCGTGATTTCATAACTTCAAACTTTTGCCTTTCAACTTCAAATCGAAACTCATATATTGATCATGTGCTCATAGCATAATATATAATCAATGTTTTATAAAACATTATGACAAATCGATAAGTCAAGAGCTCAAAACAATAAGGATCATATCACATAAAACCAACATCAATCATGACCCTTATAGAATCAAATGTAACCAATAAATTAGCATGCTCAATGGCTTATTAATCAAGTAAATCCAAATGCACAATCAAAGTAAGAGTTGGCCAAGGGACATAGTTTGAAAGAACCTGTGCAGTCATGTGATAAGCCAATGGTAAAGTGCCCTTCAGAAAATTAATAAAAGACTACGACAGTCCAAACACGATGGATGGGTTTTCACACTGTCAGTTGTGAAAACTAAATCGAGACCAAATTGCAATTGTCATAAAAAATGAAACAAATGTCTAGTTGCGAAATGCGACGATGACTTGCTGTTTAGAAGACAATAGGTGTAGGCAGATTTTTAGGGAAATAAAAAAAATTGAATTGGCTGCCAACAATGGCGACACACTGGGAGAAGCAGTTATCTCTGTCAAAAGGAATGAATTCAGATCAAGACAGCAACGAAAATTCAACTCAAAAACAACAGCCAGAAAATCGTACTAACATCATCATCAACTATCTTTTCCAGTGACGTTTCAAAAGATGCAAACCAAAAACAGTCTTTAAAATCAGCAAGTCATGATTTTTATGATAAAATCTTCAATATTGTTGGCATGGCCACTGCTTCCAGCAGGCGTCCATAGCCTCGACAGGGTTTCCATTTAACCCACTCGGACGTCTTTATCCTGTCAAGAAGTTCTAGATTAGAATAAAGGACTTTTTCAAAGAGGTTTCTTATAATTTTACAGATTTTCATTTACCCGACATTGCTTTGCTGCCAGCAGGCCTGTTCAGTACCCCGACGAAGTTGTCTTGGCGCCATGCTTGCATTTACCCACTGCCAGCAGACCTTTTCAGTATCTCGGCAAGTTTACAAACACTTCCCACAACTCTTATTAATATTTTTATTTTGTTTTTCTTTTATAGATAGCTGAGCGGGGTGACGCTGAAAAATCTTTATATTTTCTCATATTTTTCAGACCTCATCGGAATTTTTTAAATACTGTCCTTTACTCAGCTCCAAAAATGTTTTATTTCTAAAAGAACTTACTTTGACAGGGATACATCCTTTTGAGTCATTCCTTTATGGAAAAGGGACAGTGTAAAAAAGATAAAGATGATCATGACAAAATTCACTCAGAGATTGAAATTAGTAAACTTCTTTCAAACAACATTTTCCAATATCATTTTCAGAAATATATATCACTGATGTTTGTACAATCTTTCAGAAGTTATTTCAGCGAAGAAATTTCCTTATAGTCTTTCTCTGAATGGCTCAGTGCATAGGCATGCATATGTTTCAAAACACACAAAAACACACCAAACTGATCAATCAAATCAAAATCAAAAGAAAACAAAGGCAAAAAATAAAAATAAAAAGGAAATATTTACATAATATACAAGGATAAAAATCAGGCAAAGTATCTTTTCAGGGCTTGGCCATTCACCGGGTAGGTGTCAAGCTGCCCTTCAAGATTCTGCAAACGAAAGGAACTAGGACTCAACTTTTCAGCAATCAAAAATGGCCCAAGCCACAAATTTTGAAATTTAGTGTGTTCACCCTTCCCTTCGTGTGGTTTGTCCCACTTTAAGACGAGATCGCCTACTTCAAAATTTCTATTAGAAGCAGAATTAGAATCGAACCAACTTTTAATCAGTTGTTGATGTTGATCTGGTTTACGCTTGACTTGGGTTCTTACTTCTTCTAACTTCATCAAAGCGTTAATATGGATTTCTAAAGGGGGACATTCTTGTTCATGGACCTTTTGTGACAATTGGAGCGAAGGAAGAAGAACACGAGGAGGCAAAATGGCTTCTTTGCCATAGACGAGGAAAAAGGGGGAATTACCTATAGCAGCTTTGGGTGTTACTCTATCATCCCATAGTGCATTAAGCAGAGCGTTGTGCCAGTTCTTGTGATTTTCAGCCACGGTTCTCTTGATAATCTTGATCAAGTTCTTGTTTGTTGATTCTTCTAAGCCATTACCTTGGGGGTAGTAACTAGAAGAATACTTAAGCTTTATTCCTTTCTCTAAGGCGAACTCACTCATCTCAAGAGAGGAAAAGTATGAAGCGTTATCAAAGACTAGACAATCAGGGATACCAAAACGGGTGATGATATTCGAGTTTAGAAACACGATCACCTGACTTGTGTTAACAGTTCTTAGCACAGCGGCTTCAGACCATCGAGTAAAGTAATCAGTGGCTGTCACAATATACTTGTGCTATTGTGAGGATGGAGGGTTAATAGGACCAATGATATCAAGGCCCCATTGCTGGAAAGGAGAATCGACTGTAACGGGCTGCAAGGGGAAGGCTGGTTTTTGCAATTGCCCTGATGCTTTCTGACAAATGATGAATTTATGGCACAAGGCATGGGCGTCTCTAAAAAGTGTTGGACAGTAATAACCAACTCTTAAGACTTTATGAGCAGTGGTATCGCCACCGAAGTGACCACCAGCTTCTCCTGCATGCAACTCAAGCAAGACTCTTTCTACTTCATCTTTTTCAAGACAATGCATCAATACGCCATCAAAATTTTGACGAAACAGTACACCGTTAACTAAATGAAAGGAGGCAGACTTTAGTCTCAAAGATATTCTCTTGGCAGGGTCAAGGTGACGAGGTGTTGATCCATGTTGAAGACAAAATCTAATATCGTCGTACCAAGGACTTACGAGGTTTTGTGTTCAACAAATCAAACTCTGATCGTGTTGTTCTAGATATGACACATCACTAACTTCTTGTTGTTCAGTTTCTGCATCAACTACCAATTTACACAACCCTTGGCCTCTCACAATATGAGCTAGAGTGATTTCTAAGTCATACTCATGTAAAGAGGTGACCCAGTTGGCTCTTTTCTCTCCTAACTCTTTTTGCACTAACAAGTTCCTAACGACAGGGTAAGGGGCAATGACCTTCGTCCTTGACTTCAAAAGATAAGATCGGAAATGCTTAATCGCCTTGAAGACAGTGTAGGCTTGCCGATCGACCACTGGGTAGTTAAGTTCATCACCTTTGAAAGCAGAGCTCATAAAGGCGATGGGTACTTCATTGTTCTCGACATTCTTCTAAGTTAAGACTGTGGCATAGGAACGATCGGAGGCAAAAGTATAGAGTGTAAAGTCTTGAGAGAAATCAGGGCTCATGAGAGACGGAGCATCAATTATAGCCTTATTTATATCATTAAAAGCTTGGTTTTCAGTGGGTCCCCAGTGATATTGGGTGTCCTTCTTAATCAGGTTCTGGAGAGGTCTGACCATTTCGGAGAAACTGGGAACAAATCTTCTCACGAAATTAATCTGGCCTAGGAAGGACTCCATGGATTTTTTGGAGGTAGGTGGGGGAAGTTTAGTGATGACTTGGGTCCTCTCGGGGTCAATAATCATTCCATCACTAGACACAATGAACCCTAGTAATTTACCTTGTTCTACTGTAAAGATGGATTTCTTGGGATTCAAGGAGATGTCGTATTTACGACATCGTAGCAGAACGGCTCGTAAGTGAGCTAGATGATCATATTTGTTTTTGGAATAAACAGTCACATCATCTAAGTAGACTACTACGGAGTGATTGATTAAGCCTCTAAAAGCAATGTTCATTTCTCTCTGAAAGGTAGCACCAACATTAATCAATCCGAAAGGCATTTTGCAATAAGAATAAGTGCCCCACAGGGTACGGAAGGTAGTTTTTAATTGGTCTGACGGAGACATCAAGACTTGGTTGTACCCAGAGAAACCATCTAGCAAGGATAATCTCTCAGAACCAGATACTTGTTGCAAGATTGGTTCCATGGGAGGTACATGATAATTATCTTTATCAGACGCTTTGTTTAGGTTTCGGAAATCGACACAAAGTCGAATTTCTCCATTTTTCTTCCACACTGGGACGAGGTTGGATATCCATTGAGTGTGTCTAACAAGAAAAATTATTTTAGCACTTAGGAGTTTATTCAATTCTTTTTGTATGGTCGGTTCTAGCTTAGGATGCATTTTCCTCGGTTTCTGTTGGAAAGGAAAGGTTTGGGGCTTCATTGGGATGACATGCTGTATAATATTAGGATCAAATGTTTTAAGATCTTCGTAAGTCCAAGAAAAGACATCCTTAAATTCTTTAAATAATTTAACAAAGGCAGATTTTTCTTGTTTAGAACATCCCAAGCCTAAGTTGATACACTGAGGATTTTCACTAGTCCCTAAATTGACTTTTTCATAAGACAATGAGGAACCGTTGGTTTTACAATTGACCGTCTTTTTAAATTTATCTTCGAAATCATAAAACTTTTCTAGTCTAACAACAAATTTGGGTAAGGAATTTACCATGTCCGATAGAGCTTCAGGAGATTTCGGATTAGGTATTACCGTAAAGTCATGCAAATTGTCGTCGTGTGTTTGTTCATCTATCACAGCGCCTTGAAAAGTTTCCTCCATGTGCAGAAAGTTAATGATCTGTTGATCATCGTCAAATACTCTCCAGTTTGTGATATTGTCAGGAACAGATGGTCGAAACAGTAGCTCTACAGAGAATGCGTTTGGAAATAAACCTTCTGCAGGAAGAAGTTTAGAGGCAACATTAGCAAGTAGATCTGCTTCAGTATTATTTGATCTAGGAATGGAATTTATATTAAAAGTAGAAAATTCGTTTATTAAACTCCATACCTCAGACTGGTAACATTTGAGATGTGGGGTAAGACAATGTATAGAATTTCTCACCTGTCTAACCACTATCTCAGAGTCGTCGAATACAACTAAATTTTGAATGTGCATGTCTAAGGCTTTTCTAAGACCTTGTAATAAAGCCTCATATTCCGCAATATTGTTAGTACATTCAAATTCTAATCTACAAGCTAATAATGTTTTATTACCTGCTGGATCGATAATGATGTAGCCTGCACCAGCTCCTTCTTTAGACTTGGAACCGTCGAAATATAAAGACCAAATTTGATTTTCATCGGGCTCACAGGATTGTTGGATAGAAGCTATTGGTTGCGTACATGCTAAGATCTTGGACTGCTGTTCTGGATTGTTGATAGGTGAAATTTCAGCCATGAAATTTCTGAAGTAGGTGTCCATCCCTTGGACTTCAGGTGAATCGGTCGGAGGTGTATATGGTTCATTGGGGTCATTCAAGTCTGTTACCGTGAACTTGAGGTAATGCTCACAATTCACCCTGATCTTGTTAGGCTTGCCATTTTATGGAAGCCATAAGTGAGACCAGTCTGTTGCGAAGTAACCATGTAGCTGCTCCGACTAGTCCCTGCTCAAAAACATACCATACACTTCTGGAATATCCACCACAATTATATCAATAACCTGATGAACCTTTGGGTTAGACGATAATATAATCAATACATTTTTTAGCTCGCCCATAACTTTAACATCTGTTAGATCAAGTTGTATGATTTTCAAAGAAGATGGTTCTATTTCGGCATTAATATTTTGGCAGACCGACCAAGGCATCACGTTTGATGATGCTCCTGAGTCAACCATACAATTATGCACATTTCTGTTGAAAATTTCGAAAGTTAAAAGAAAAGGAGGAACATTCTTGCGAGTATTTAGAGTGGTAGTTTGTGGTTTCTTACTCGCATTTTCTAAGACTACTTTATCTGAATTATTTACACTATTTACACTGTTATTTACATTATTTACAGGAGTTGCAGGAAGGCTTCCTTTATCTTGAGGATCAGGATTATTTTTTGTGGAAGTCTTCTGCGGAACTTTGCTTTGCACAACCTTATTTTCGTTTGAATTACCATTCTTTCCATTGTCTAAAATATTTTGCAACATCTTCTGTAACAAAAATGGAAATTTCAACAACTCATAAATAGAAATGTTAGCCCTTAATTTCTTAAGATCTTCAACAACATCATAATCTAATTTAGGACTGACATTACTCTGTTTAATTTCTGCTGATTTAGATGGCTTTGGAAGTGAAGTTGTAGTGTTCTCGGCAGGAGGTTTGTTCGCGGTCTTGCTCCTAGTATTGTAAGGGTGCACAGTCTCAAAGTTAGCTTGAAAGATACTATCCGAGAGGTGACAAAAGATATTTGGAGAAGACTCTTCTTCTTGAATTGTTTCTTGCTCAACTTCCTCTTGAGGAATATCAGGAGGGATCAAGTCATCCTAGGCTCCTAGAATTGTCTGGATAGCACATTGCAAACTTTCTAGGTTTAAGCCTTCGGGATTTGGATTAGGCCGGTTGGTTTGAAAAGGCTTTCGGAAAGGGGGTTTGTAGGGTCCTTTGCTCGAAGAGGCTTCCTCTGTTGACCTTTTTAAATCGATAACTTGATTAGATAGTTTTTGTACAAATTTGGTTAAATTTTCCAAATCAGAGTTTTCAGGTTGTGTTTTGTTTTGTGTAGGTCTAGGGAGAATTTCAATCTTCTTCTTGGAAGAAGAAATAGTCTCAGTTTCATTGCCAGAAGAATCTTTAAGGCTGAGTATGTCTTTTTCAATCTGAGTAGCCTCTTCAAAGGCTTCTAACAACGTGGCCTTTTTAGATCTTTTGACCCAAATAGCTATACTTTGATGTAGAGATTTGGTGTAGTAAGCTATTACAAGACTCTCAGTAGGCATAGAGTCTATAGGGATTCTATTTTTAAGTGTTAAAAATCTTTGATTAAAATCTTTAACTTTTTCTTTTGCATTCATTTTTAAGTTTGAAATATCCATGACTAAGACTTTAGGAGGTTTGCCATCTCCGAATTTTTCCAAAAAGCATGACTCAAACTTTTCCCACGACACTATGGTGTGGGGTTGTTGGACGAAGTACCAAGTGGATGCATTACCCTCAAAGGTGTAAGGGAACAACCTACAGACAACATCTTCATGTTCAACGTTACGAAGTCTGATGGCTAACATAAACTTTTTGATATGATCTTCAACTATCTGTTTTGAATCAGGATCAAACTTAGGAAGCCATTTCTCCAGGTGCTTCAGTAAAGGATGTTGGTCTCCAGGTACAGCTACAGCATCCTGGTCCAACCAAGGTCTAGCAGGGTTGTTCTAATTTGCCATTGGGGAAGTGGGTGTAGAAGGTTGGGAAGGTGATTTTCCTTCATCAGAAGAGGAATCTCCTCCTGAAGAAGAAAGGGATGAGGGAGGTGGTGAAGGAGGTATCCTAGATCCTCCTGCAACAGGATTTGTGTTTGGATCTGTAGGATTCACAGTGAGGTCTATATCGCCTAACTGTTCTCTGATGTTAGAGAAGTCTAAAGGTTGACCCCACGGTCGGTTTGGTCGCCTATAACTTGCTAAGGCACTATGTGTTCTGATAAGATATTGATGAACGATCTCTTGAGGATCACCACCTGTAGGATTAGGGGTTGTTGGATCAACTATGATCAGTGGATCTTCGGTTGAAGTAGTTGTTGTCTGAGGGGGGATATTATCTTGTGAACGGCTTCTAGTCACTATGGGAGTGCGATTAGGTGGAGGAGGATTCTTGCGACCACCTCGTGCCATTAATTAAGTTTAGGCCCTCCTTCTAGCGCCATTTGTTGACGGGGGAAATTGACCGTCTGTCAAATAGGAGAGTGGAACCGGTCCGGGGTTGTCTAAATAACCCAAGCCGTTTGGAATTGACCACCCTGACGAGTTTAACGGCTCTATTGGCCGCTCTAAGGTCTTCTATGAAAACCAAAGAGAGAATTGATCTGAGCTAAGTAATCTAACTAAAGTAAATAAAACAAACTAAATTATAACTAAATACAAGAAACTAACTAAAATAAAGGAAACTAGAAACTAATAAAACAAAGAAAATGAACTAATACACTAAATACTAATTATTCTATGCAATCCACTAATTATTATTATAATAACTCAAACAAATTATCTAATTATCAGCTGCAATATTTCTTATTCACAAATGTACACTATGAACAACCTACAGATTTGATTAAAACCTGCAAAACTCATGTATATTCTTCCCTAAGACAGCCAAGAATCTCTTATGAATTCTTTTTATATTTTATGAAGAAGAAACAAACATTACTGAAATTAAACAATCTAATATAAATCTAATTATGATTATATATGAATTAGACTAGAAAATGAAAACAGTAAACAACAAACTAATTGACCTGGAAACGCTCCAAGTCTGCCCTGTGCATGATAACTTCTAAGCTGGTCAGAGGAAGAAATTCGCACCATTTAGTCCTTAAGCTTCTCGTAAACGATCAGCTGTGCTGCTTCTTGAAGTGTTTTACAGGACAAACAAGACATAAAATAAAATCATAACAATCTTCTGATGATAAATCTCTGCAATAAGGGAAACCTATTATGCAGAAAACTTATATATAACAATTCAATTTATGAAGAAGACAAAGCTATCATTCACAAAACAAATTAATAATTGTTATGTCTTTATCTATTTGGAAGAAACAAGATATAGATAACAGTAATTAAAATTATATCATTTGCATTTGATTTAGATAGCTAAAGTAATCATAAACCATACACAAAGTGATATACAAAACTTGAAACAAAATATTGATATATTGAGAAGCTAAAGCTATGACAAAACATCAATTCTGCTCCAGTTTGTATCAGAATTCTATATCCTTGTTCTCCCACGAATGAGGATGATCATTATTACAAAAATCATAAGTATATATAGGTTTCTCCACAGGGTAAAACATCCCTGTGGATAATTATCAAATAGTTTTACATAATCAGGAAAAGATCCCAAAATCTCCTAAGCTAAGTAAATAAAATGCAAGTGAAATCCTTGAGATATCCTCCAACTGCATATAAACTCAATTGCAATTCGAATTTACCTACAATAGAATACAAAGATCAAATTAGAAATATATTTGAGTGACAAAATACAAAAAAAATGATCCTACAGACTTAGCTACAGAATCACCTGATTCTGTAGCTAGTCTAAAATAGCATATAGAATCAGATAGCAATCAAATAAAATCTTAAAAGAAATCAAATCCAATTTAATTTTCTTTTCATCATCAAAATGAATTACTAATAATTCAAGTGAAATTATCTTTTTAATTAAACAATATCAAAATAAATGCAATCAAAACAGAGTACATAATGCTCTGTTTTCAGTTACCATAAAACATGGTCAAACTTTGACAGGCCTGTTTGCATCAAACGAAATTAAGCAGTGACTCAAGTGATATGAGATACAATGTAATCATAATCAACTCAACCATAATCGAACAGAATCGTATACAAGATATGATATGCTGCAACATAACTAAAATTGATATTAATTGAACACAACATATATGTTACAACTGTAGCAATAGACATAGATTTCATGTCGTTTCAATCCATAGTAAAGATAGGCAGGTTGTAGATTATGCATAAGATTCATTCTATTGTAATCAAATATGGTAAGGCTGTTACGATATACTCAAAACGAAACAAGTGTAACAGTATTGACCAAAAATCACCATCGATTTTAATTGATGGGTGTAACACAGTCAAGGTTGAACAACATTGATAACCATAAGCTGTACATAAATCAAATAAAATCAGGTCTGGGTTAATTATAGACAAATTCATCATCCTGAGTATGATCGTTTTGTTTTGCAAATCTATTCGTAATTGAAAATACATTGTCATTCCAATTCAAAATAGAACAGGGTTGATTTAGTCAACGGACCACAGGGAATTGACTGGCTGGGAGTTGTATGACAGTTACGAATTGTATCACTTCACGATTTAGAAAATATAAAACAAAACCATTTTTTTAAACATGATCCAAATTGTATCCAGGCTGATCAAAGCCATATAAAATTGCAACAGACAGCCATCGTATATGTGCATCATAACCAATTCAGATCACAGCATAGATCGTGCTTCAAAATTTGAAATGCAAAACGGTTTGCCTATAATAGATGCAATAGAGCATTCAATCGCAACTAATTTAAAACAATCAAATCTATATTATGATTAATAGAATCAAAACCAAATCCAATAACAAAATTCGATTTACCAAAACAAGTTATATACAACAATGCATGTTTATGTGACAGAGCAGGTCAATCGTGTACACAGAGTTTATGAATGTGCCATATAAATGGGTGAAAGTTATACCAGTGAGGTTGCTGA
Organism: Picea engelmannii; assembly: GCA_009831015.1. Taxonomy (NCBI): domain Eukaryota; kingdom Viridiplantae; phylum Streptophyta; class Pinopsida; order Pinales; family Pinaceae; genus Picea; species Picea engelmannii. The sequence continues at coordinate 280,952 of ML788436.1, forward strand.
GGCTATGTCAATTTCGAATTGACAATTGCCGTGGCTGAATCGACATTCTTGAACATAATTGAACCAATTGTTCGTTGCTTCTTGTCAGTGGGTTGCACCTTCGCATCATGACCGGTGATTTTTTCCACTTGGTCTTCCAAAGCATGGATTCTGGATTGCAACATCGGCACATCTAGGTAGTACCTCTCCAACCATAAACCACACTGCTCGCATGGTGATACAGCTGGTCGAGCAGAAGAGGGTTTCGATGAGTCTCCAAGGGTTCCACGAGGTAGCTCAATGCCAGGAAAATTAGGATCATCCCGCAGACAAGGTGGTAAATTCTTGACAAAGTCATATGTAGGTTTGTCACACAAGTCTTCTGAGTAAGGATACTCGTTTGCGAGAAAATGTTCAATCTCTGAATCAGAATCTTCACTGACCACGATAGGCTCAGAATTGGCAGGGGTTCTAGGTTTATTTCTCTCCATGCGAGAAATCAATTGAGCATTTTTCTTACCTTTAGAATTAGCACCAGTTTTAGCTTTAGGTTCTTTGGTTGCGGGTTTAGCAATTTCGACCTGTTTGGTCGTAGACATGGGCAAGTTCGTAGGTGGGTCGGGTAGAGGTTTGGGTAGCAAAACACTGTAAGGCACAGGGGGGATAGGTTTGCTTTCGCTCACCACAGGTTTATCAACCTGTGGTGGTCTTGAGTCTTCAAATCCATTATGACTGAGAAAATCACCCCAACAGTCATGACGTAACCCCAACTCATAAACTATAATCATTTTAATCAACCCCAAATGGAAGAGACTGGTATCGGCTGGCTGCGTTTATACCTTTTAGCCATCTTAAACAGACTTCTATGCAGATAGTGAGGCATATTGAGGTCGTAGCCTATAAAAACCATTAATAGACGAAGGTGAAACAAGAAAACGAACCCGTACCTGCCCTCGCAAGTAATGAATTGCTTGATTATCATTAACAGGTCATGCCATCGTGGTTTTAACATTTTCGCAGGAAAACCTTTGTCGCAGGAGTTCACCATTCAGGATTGGAAAAGCAATGTCCACGGGACATATTCCACCTTGCAACTCTTCGACCACTTCTGTCCCGTAGCAGGCAGACTGGTTGCCGAGCTAATAAATTCCTCATTAATCTCTAACTGCACATCCCCAATTTTGGCTCAGCAGCCATCGAATGATAACGCAAATTTCTGAGCCACGATAGGGTTATAACCATCGAATTTTCTTACAAACGGGAGCCATCCACATTTCTCCAGGTTGCTATGAGCGCTATCAAACATGAGCAGTGCTTGGAAACCATTAGGCTCGGCCCTTACGACAGGAGCCATGGCCTCTGTGCATAGTAGGGTTTGAATAGAACAAACAATACACAGGGACGAAAATGGTTACGGCTAACAGCTGCACAACTCAAAGAGGAAAGGATTAATTGTATGCGTGCGAAGTTGGTGGGATTACCATCGCCATGTAGGATAATAATGACGCAGTACAGCGCTGTTCCATCCACATAATGTCATTTAAACCATATGAATCGGCCAACCGAATAATTTAGGCGGTGGACAATGTATCAACTCGCCATATCATATATTATATCGATACGCCATTGCATAACTTAAAACCATTAAAGCAAAACCCAACGTTAACCAACGCACCATTGTATTAATCATGAAATCAAAACAAACGTTTAACCAATGTTTATCCAATCGTGCCATTGTATAAATTCAGACTATCAAACCAAAAGTTTACCCAATCGTGATTTCATAACTTCAAACTTTTTCCTTTCAACTTGAAATCGAAACTCATATATTGATCATGTGCTCATAGCATAATATATAATCAATGTTTTATAAAACATTATGACAAATCGATAAGTCAAGAGCTCAAAACAATAAGGATCATATCACATAAAACCAACATCAATCATGACCCTTATAGAATCAAATGTAACCAATAAATTAGCATGCTCAATGGCTTATTAATCAAGTAAATCCAAATGCGCAATCAAAGTAAGAGTTGGCCAAGGCACATAGTTTGAAAGAACCTGTGCAGTCATGTGATAAGCCAATGGTAAAGTGCCCTTCAGAAAATTAATAAAAGACTATGATAGTCCAAACACGATGGATGGGTTTTCACACTATCAGTTGTGAAAACTGAATCGAGACCAAATTGCAATTGTCGCAAAAAATGAAACAAATGTTTAGTTGCGAAATGCGACGATGACTTGTCGTTTAGAAGACAATAGGTGTAGGCAGCTTTTTAGGGCAATAAAAAAAATTGAATTGGCTGCCAATAGTTACTGAAGGTGTTCGTCCTCTGTTGGAATACCTGTGTTGTCGAACATGGTATCAGATCCTGTTTGAAGACCCGCTCCTGTTGTAGATCGAGATCGTGAAGCCGAGTTGCCTCATCTCCATTTTCTATAATTTTTGTACATTTCTAGGCTAAAAGGACTGTTCCATTGCGTCCTGAGCACGTTTTTCATTTAGGAACACTTTTCGTTTCACTCGAAAAGGTTTCCGTTTGCCCAAGATACGGCCATTACAGTCAAAATCCGGAGGTATAAAGTCTGAATACGCATTTTTAAATTTTTGCAAAGTTTTGATTTTATTTCGGTTTGT
>ML788436.1:297336-315169 GCA_009831015.1 Picea engelmannii
GGAGTATGGAAAAAAGATCTCAATGTATCATCTATGAATATAATTAATTTTACTTAATATAGATCTATACTCTTTTTACCCAAAGAAATATTTTACATTCATTGATGTATAGTATCTTGAATTAGATTTTGTTGATCTTGATAGGCTTGAGCTATTATATTATAGTTTGTTTCACAAAAAAATTATTTGTTATATCATGAAGGTATGAGGAATGTATTATTTGTCTAATTTATATGCAAGTGAATAGGTGGAGGATATTCATTGGACCCATATCTAGAATAATTCAGTGGATACATTGGACAACCTTTATAAATCTTGTAAGTTATATTTACTCTTCCTATCAGCATATGAAATTTTATGATTCTCTATAGGATAAAGAGGCAGTAGTATATACTTATATCTATCATTGGCTTTGATCTATCCAATGAGGGGATTTTTTTATCCATATACAAATCTTCCTTCAATATAATTAGTGACTCCATTGGGGAAGCAGTTTGATTTATTTCCTATCTTTTGAGGAGTTTCCCTTACTCTTTTACATCCTTGAAAGTTTTTATAGACTCGGTATTGTGTGCATTTTATTCTTAAGTTCATGCAATCTTGTGTCATTTAGATCTAGGTAGTGCTTTTCTTGACTTTTTCTCAATTTCTCGTATACTCTTGACTATCTCTGAGAACAACTGTAGTCGGCTACACCTTTTCTATTCATAGAAAAATACCAACATTTATGGCCAATTTTTCTTACTAACAACATGTAGCCAAGCCAATGTTATTTCTAGATGCTAAAAGGAAACACATCATTGGGTCCTATAGGTGTTGGTTTTAGTATTTTTATTCATTTTTACTGTTGGATTAGGTGTTTCTTGGCTTTGGAAGGCTGCTCAAATTTAGCCTATGAATCTCTAGTACTATGTATTTTGGCTCATTTGGATTGTGATTGGGTTAAGAAGATTCGCATTCCATGTTGTTATCATTTTGTGATGTGTGCTTCTTTTTCTTGTTGGCTAGTGAAACATGTGAAAAAAAAAGTGCATTTCATATTTTGATTAGGTTGTGGGATGATTCTTTGTTTCATTGACACTAAAAGTGAAATTGAAAAGAATTGAATCTCATAATCATTTTTATTATAGGAATTTTTTATGTCTATTGAAGGTTGCATTGATGCATTTGATTTGGGTTTTTAGAGATCTGAAAATTCTTGAGATTTTTTTGATAGATTCATGTGTAAGGTGAGTGATGTATTTTTATGTTCAAAATGTGAAAAGGAAATTGTTTATCCCTTCCATATATATAATTCATTGAATGGAAACAAAATTTCATTCCTTTTCATGTTTGGTACCTTGTTTAATTCTTTGGATTGAAAGAGTCAAGAACATTATCAAGTTTGTTCCATACCCTTGAGTAAGAAAAAAACCTAAAAAGGAATTGCTAATTTAAAATAAACTAGACATTGTATTCATAAGAAAACAAACATTAGTCTAGGTTCTAGGGCCTTGGTGTAGGATTTGAGAGTAAAATGTCCAAGACCACAAAACTAAACTAGGGATTGTGTTATACCTGCAGGAGTTCTTCTAGGTTGTAGCTCAAAGAGGCTTGGTAACTTAACTAATATCTCAATGGTGTATAATATTCTCTTAATTGGATCAAGTAAGATAACTAAATCAGACCTGCTCTCTCAAGACATGCATAAACATAACCAGATGAAAAGGCTTTTAACTGTCACTGTTCAAAGGGTTTGTAAATAAGTGAATGTATGGAGAATTATTACTATGCCAGCAGACTCACACATAAGGATACATGAATGGCCAGTCACAATGAGCAAATGATATTTTCAATTCAACTCATCAAAGAAATGATAGGATCATAGCCACCAAGATTTAGACAAACAGAATAAACATGAATTAAACATCTATGTGAAAATATACAATAGATAGGAAAATGTAAGTCTGGAAAGATAATTTCAAAAGAAGCTTGTATAAACTGATCTGAAAATGATAATCTTTAGTACATAGTGTGAAAAATTCTCCAAATTTGAACCCTTACTTCTTCTGAAGTCTTAGGCTTTATGGCCTTTACAAAACAATTCCAGATCCTAAGAAACTGGATCTAATATACTAAAAATAAAATGTTAAAATAGTTTGAATAAAACTAGAAAAAGATCCTATTTTATAGGTCAAACTATTATCCTATGAATCTTCATTATCTTCAAAAACTACAACAAGTCTTCATTGGCTGATGGATGAGGTTGAAAATACCACCTTGGTAGACAGGTCATTTTTTCCCAAAAATAGGCAACCAACTTTATCTTTCTCACTTTGTTGGCACCTCCAAAACTAGAACAGAGCACTAAAACCAATGCTCATAATTATAATCATCACTTAGAAACCTTCCTCGTGCCAATTGAAATAAAAAAACTGAGATCTGTGCAAAAAGAGTAGCATTCTTCCCTTCTCTATGCTTTCGGTGGCTTGAGAGAAAATTTATAGTGATTAAGCCACTGAAAGCCCTATTTTTGGGTGCTAAAGATGCCTGTGCAAACCTGACTAGCCACTGGAAAGGAAGTCTTTGTAAAACTCTTATATGGATTGATACAATTGAATCAAAATCATTTGGGTACTGGCTCATTCCTTTCTCCTCATAATAACTTTGTTAAACCATTCATTATCATTTTGTCGTCTTTATCTGGTTCAACTGCTTAAATCATCACCTTACATATTATTACGGGATATGTCAGGCTGCACCCAATAAGAATGTAGAAAATGCTGAGATGACGATTGGAGAATACTTTGGTGTAACTGAGTCATTCTGTTTCTGTTTTGTCCCATCAACAACCTCTTTTTCAGTTGCTCAAATAATGTATACTGTATAGAAGGATTTGATGTTAGTAGTAGAGAAATGCCAAGCCCATCAAATGCCTCTTTTCAAGAACCCTCAATAAGAGTTTTCCAAAGTCCCTTTGATTTCCCAAAATCAGAAGTTTTCATCTGAGAAGAAGATGTGTCCAGTGGTTGTGTTATCACAGAAGTGCAAGCTCCTGCTGCAACAACTACAACCAAATTTTCCTTTGTTCCCATATACATGTTCCTACTTTCTTTCAAGTAAAATATCTTAAAGCAACTATAGCTATAAAAGTAAATAGATTCAGATATAAATGATTGTAAATTTTTAATGCCGAGGCCCTGATATAATGAATGAATTTGCCTTGTGGAAACTGCCTCCCACAATACATCAGATAGATGTTTGTATTTCTCTGTTCATAGTAAGTGCTTGGCTCCTTTAACAACTAGAAGACCTCGGTGTGGCCATTCAGGAAATGGAGTTGCTAGGTGAAAATTTAAATTATGGCATGTGGAATAATTTATTCAATAACATCTTCATTCTCTTGTTGATGAATGGAGCAAGTATTGTATATAATCTTTTCAACTACATGAAATGATAATTGTTAGGTGTATCACCAAGGTGAACCTTGAACATATGCTACCTTGCCTTCAGATTAGGTAAAGGAATCTAGATTCATTTGTCAAAACGCCTCCTAATAGCCCGATCCAGAGAATATGGAGTATTTGTGGCAACCAAAACAAAAATTTTCTGATCATTGTTTCCTACACCCTACATTTGTACTAAAAGTTATGTCTTTATTCATCGTGCAACCTCACTCTCATTACCTTCTCCATGTTGTCTATATAAGGAATCTATTTCATCAATAAATATGATTGATGGATCACATTTTTGAGCCATTTGAAATATATTTGAAACAAGCTTCTCAGTTTCACCCATCCATTAAAAAAAAGGTCCGAGGAAGAAATACTATAAAATGTTGAATCTGCATTAGTTGAAACAACCTTTTCCAAGTACAACTTCCCTTTCAATTTTTGAAATCTTCTAGCATCTGCAATTTTGAATGGGTGAACTCGGCCCTGTCAAAATCCTATGAAGACATCATGCTTTCGGTTTGGCTAAGTGCATGTATTAGTATGAGAATTAAGCATGTGGCCTGGCTCGTGTCTTGAATTTGTATGTCCACTCATAGTTTAGCTTGACTCTTGAATTGGGCTTGTAGGTTGACTCTTGGCATTTCTGTGGCCTCTCCAGATTTTGGTAAAAGCTAGAAACCTAAAATACTAGGTTTGGCTTAATATGTGGAATCTTCCATATGATAATATAGCTTAGGTTTATACTTAGGACATAGATCATTTAGTGCACACACCACTTTTCTTTTGATATTTTTTACAAAAATTCAATAAAAATTGGGAATACCTCCAAACAAAATTTTTTGGGCAGCATTAATCATTAAAATTTTAGTTTTGCAGGTTAAGAGGGAAGACCCAAAGAAATAATGGGAAATGAGATCTATGGGAGCTTATCAAGGCTTAGCTGGGAGTTTAGTGGTTATGAAAACAAGCAGGAGACCTTGAGATGGGAAAATATACCACAAATTGAATAAAGCGCTCAAAATTTACTAGTACATTTTGAGTGCTAACATCTGGCTCCAACTGGGATGGATACCTCCCTGTGAGGTTTCCAGGAACCTAGTAGACCAGTCTCCTTTACCATTGGGCGTGGAGTCATCAGGCCTTTACAACTGATCTCTTCAAACTCGTGACCTGCCTGTATCCTATCTGTAGCCTGTTCTACAATCATCCATAATTTCTATTGTGTCTAGTCCATTGGTCTATGGAGTCATTTAATGTCGTCACTAGATCTCTACAATCTTTATTCAAACTCTAAATGCAAATCCACTGCTACAAACTAACAAACTAAAAATAATCTCCAATCATGCTTGATGGCGAGCTTATTCTCCACCTATTCCTACACTAACCAAATCTGAAACTTGGTCATGTAAATGCATACTTCCATAACAACCATTAGAGTAACCTCAAAATTGAGATGACCATATATCTATCATTGCTTAATAGAAAGTAACTGAAATAAATCAGCAATGATAAATAAACTTTCAGAAAGGCATACTCACTGGTGAATGACGATGAGTAAACAAAATATGAAATTTTCAGAGGATCTGAAATATACAGATCCATCAAAGCTACTACTAGGTCTCTGAATCCAAGATAAAAAACATTCTAACTCACAGAAAATAACTTCACTTGCATTAATGCTTCTTTACTTGCAAGTAGATATCTTCCTTGATAGTCTTTCTGTTGTCCTGACTAAGAACTGAAAAGTTGTTGCCGTTGCTGGCTGGTTTCATTGATCTCAGTGTTGAATGTAGATTTCTCAACCTTTGCTGGAAAATCCTAGATGATCAACTTCTAATCTAAACTTCTCTTCTCCCCTTGGTTATATCCCTGTGATTCAAGTTCATCATGATGATATGTTGACTTATCACAACAAACAATTTCCTCTCCAACAATAATATCTTTGCAAGATATATCAAAACTCAAAAGATCTTCATTGGACTTTTGAACAATAGATTCGTAACAAGCATCAATCACAGCATGACCACATTTTAGATCATTTCTCTATTGAAAAGAAGAACTAGATGAAATTTTAGTAGACAACAAGCCTTCACAAATCTCAAAATCTTCTTCCTTATCAATGTATTGGTTGAATATAGGAGCATCAATATAAGATCCTAATGACAAAGATGAATATTCTTGTATAGAAGTATTAGCAATAGGATCTTGACACAAATTTGTAAAAATATTACCTTGTTCCTTATCATAATTTGAAATAACCTCTTTATAAGGAGACGGAGGATCTTCTTGATGTTCTAGTTGGAGATTAAACAATCCCTAGAAATCATATTCCTCATGGTTACTGCAACTTTATTTGATCTGCAAATCTGGAAAATATGTGCTACCCTCAATATCTACTGCAGATTCAATACTATTACATGTTGATCCATCAATCTGCTCATTATCTTTAAATTTTTTGAAAGAAATAGTCTGATCTTCATGACAACCATCTTTAATAGATGCATTTAATACAATGTCAAAAGTATCACCATGGTTGTCATAATGTGGATCAACAAATCCTTGATCATGATGAAAGATACCTTCTGATGCAGCAAAGTCTTCATGAATATTTGGATCTTTGTTCAATAAATGGAAATCATGACAACATTTGAAATATAAAAGGTCAACTGGAAATTGGTATTTACAAAACACATGGAAAATAACATGAAAATATTCCAAAGAGATGATAATGGCAATAGGAAGAGAGAGGTACCAATCACGAGCAATTCCCTCCAATGAAAAACTGAAAATCTTAATTTGAATGTCCTCATGTACAATTTCAAGCCAATGAATAAAGTCATGAAAATCCAACAAGTGTTCAGCTGGCACTTCCCACTCTTCTCCTCGAAATCTAGGAATACTACATTCCCATTCATCTCTACTAGGCACTGGATTAGGGAAACCAACAATATTTGAAAAATCATAGAAAGCGTACCTCTTTTCTAAGATCTTATTCATGTCATACCAGTGGAGTCACCAACAGATTTCTGAATAATGGAGTTGCCACTGAATCCGTCCTTCATGGAGTCGTTAGATAGATGATTACAACCAAATGATGTCCAAGATTTTTCTATCATTAAAGGTTGGATCTATCTCGTCTCCCAAGGAAGATGAGCTTCAATCTCCTCTCCCCAGCAACAACACCAATTTGTTATACCTCCAGGATTTCTTCTAGGTTGTAGCTCAAAGAATCCTGGTAACTTAACTAATATCTCAATGGTGTATAATATTATCCTAATTGGATCAAGTCAGATAACTAAATCAGACCTTCTCTCTCAATACATGCATAAACATAACCAGATGACAAGGCTTTTAACTATCCCTGTTCAGAGGGTTTGTAAATAAGTGAATGTATGGAGAATTCTTAGTATTCCAGCAAACTCACACATAAGGCTACATGAATGGCCAGTCACAATGAGCAAATGATATTTGCAATTCAAATCATCAAAGCAATAATAGGATGACATCCATCAGGCTTTAGACAAACAGAATAAACATGAATTAAATATCCATGTGCAAATATAGAATAGACAGGAAAATGTAAGTCTCAACAGATAATTGAAAAATAATCTTGTATAAACTAATCTGCAAATGAGAATCTTGAGTACAGAGTGTGAAAAAGTCTCCAAAGTTGAACCCTTACTTATTCTGAAGTCTTAGGCTTTATAGCCTTTAAAAAATAGTTCTAGATCCGAAGAAACTGGATCTAATATACTAAAAATAGAAAGTTAAAACAGTTTGAATAAAACTAGGAAAATATCCTATTTTATAGGTCAAACTATTATCCTATGAATCTTCATGATCTTCAACAACTGTAGCAAGTCTTCATTGGCTGATGGATGAGGTTGAAAATGCCACCTTGGCAGACAGATCATTTTTTCCCAAAAGTAGGCAACAAACTTTATCTTTCTCACTTTGTTGGCACCTCCAAAATTGGAACAGAGCACTAAAACAAATTATCTTAATTATAATCATCACTTGGAAACCTTCCTCGTGCCAATTGAAATAACAAAACTGAGATCTGTGCAAAAATATTAGAATTCTTCCCTTCTCTGCGCTTTTGGTGGCTTGGGAGAAAAATGTACAGTGATTAAGCCACCGAAAGCCCTATTTTCGGGTGCTAAAGATGCCTGTGCAAACACGACTAGCCACGGGAAAGGAAGTCTTTGTAAAACTCTTATATGGACTGATACAATTGAATCAAAATCATTTGGGTATTGGCTCATTCCTTGCTCCTCATAAGAACTTTATTAAACCATTCATTATCAGTTTGTCGTCTATATCTGTTTCAGCAGCTTAAATCATCACCTTACATCTTATTACAGGATATGTCTGGGTGCACCCAATAAGAATGTAGCAAATGTTAAGATGACAATTGGAGAAGACTTTGGTGTAACTGAGTCATTATGTTTCTACTTTGTCCCATCAGCAACCTCTGTTTTAGTTGCTTAAATAATGTATACTGTATAGTAGGATTTGATGTTACTAGTAGAGAAATGCCAAGCCCATCGAATGCCTCTTTTCAATAACCTTCAATAAGAGTTTGCCAAAGTCCCTTTGATTTCCCAAAATCACTAGTTTGCATCCGACAAGAAGCTGTGTCAAGTGGTTGTGTTATCACAACAGTGCAAGCTCTTGCTGCAGCTACAAACAAATTTTCCTTTGTTCCCATATACTTGTTCCTACTTTGTTTCAAGTAAAATCTCTTAAAGCAACTATAGCTATAAAAGTAAATAGATTGAGATATAAATGATTATAAATTTTTAATGTCGAGGCCCTGATACAATGAATGAATTTGCCTTGTGGACACTGCCTCCCACAATACATCAAATATATGTTTGTATTTCTCTGTTTGTAGTAAGTGCTCGTCTCCTTCAACAACTGTAAGACCTCGGTGTGGCCATTCAGGAAATGGAGTTGCTAGGTGAAAATTTAAAGTATGGCATGTGGAAGAATTTATTCAATAACATCTTCATTCTCACGTTGATGAATGGAGCAGGTACTATATAAAACCTTTTCAACTACAGGAAATGATAATTGTTAGGTGTATCACCAAGGTGAACCTTGAACATATGTTGCCTTGCCTTCAGATCAGGTAGAGGAATATAGATTCGTTTGTCAAAACACCTCGTAATAGCCTGATCCAGAGCATATAGAGTATTTGTGGTGGCCAAAAAAAGAATTTTATGATCATTGTTTCCTACACCCTACATTTGTACTAAAATTTATGTCTTTATTCACCGTGCAGCCTCACTCTCATTATCTTCTCCACATTATCTATATAAGGAATCTATTTCATCAATAAATATGATTTATGGAGCACATTTCCTAGCCATTTGAAATAGATTTGAAACAAGCTTCTCAGTTTCACCCATCCATTGAAAAAAAGGTCCGAGGAAGAAATACTATAAAATGTTGAATCTTCTTCAGTTGCAACATCCTTTTCCAAGTACGACTTCCCTTTCAAGTTTTTAAATCTTCTGGCATCTGCAATTTCGAATGGGCGAACTCGGCCCTGTCAAAATCCTATGAAGACATCATGTTGTTGATTTGGCTAACTGCATGGCTTAGTATGAGAGTTAAACATGTGGCCTGTCTCGTGGCTTGACTTTGTATGTCCACTCGTAGTTTGGCTTGACTCTTAAATTGGGCTTGTAGGTCAACTCGTGGCATTTCTGTGGCCTCTCCAGATTTTGGTAAAAGCCAGAAACCCAAAAGACTAGGTTTGGATTAATATGTGAAATATGTGATATGATAATATATCTTAGGTTTATACTAAGGCCATAGATCATTTAGTGCACACACCACTTTTCTTTTGATATTTTTTACAAAAACTCAATAAAAATTAGGAATACCTCCAAACTAAAATTTTTGGGCAGCAATAATCGTTAAAATTTTAGTTTTGCAGGTTAAGAGGGCAGAGCTAAAGAAATCATGGGAAATGAGATCACGGGAGCTTATCAAGGCTTAGCTGGGACTTGAGGGGTTATGAAAACAAGCAGGAGACCTTGAGATGGGAAAATCTAGCACAAATTGAATAAAGCGCTCAAAATTTAATTGTACATTTTGAGTGCTAACAGATTGGATAGTGAGAGATCAAATACATTAGTAGCAATGAGTAATTTGAAGGAAAGAACATATAACACATGTTAATTACTATGGTCAAGATAAGAAAGTGTATAATATTTCCCCTCTTCATCTATTTGGTGGGACTATTGTGTGTATGGGGTTTTTGGATTGAAGTGGTAAGTCCTTGAGGTGGCATGAATTTTCTCTAGAGCTTTAGGCTAAGGAATTAGTCATGTATTCCCTACCCATATGCATATTCTTGACCCATGACTATTCCCCCCTGACATTAATTGTGAAGTGTAACCTTACTTCCTTTTCTTAGGGCATCACATGGGTGAATACAAGTGAGAAGTACTTATGGTACCTGAGGAAAACACATAAGTTTCATTTCATATCCCTTAGAGGTTGCTTGTCTTCATGAGGGTACTTTCACCAGTTGGGTGATTATTGCATGAATTTTACCATAAGTATCTCTCACACCTTTTTTATCCAAGTCCTGCAACTTCATCACCCTATATTTTGTTTTGGCAAGGCCCCGTCGACTATCATTTTCTCGTTTATAGAAGATTGTAGATTTTCTAGGGTTTTATCTATGTTTAGTTGTGTATAGTTTGCATTAGGTTGTTCTTTTATTTAATTAAAATAAATATTTCATTGTGGATAACTAAGCTCCTTGTTTCTCTCATGGATATTGATGGATTCCTCTAGAAATAGAGGAACTTCTAGCCACCTTGCAGTGGAGGTCATCCCCACAAGATGACACCAAAATAATAGAAATTGAGACTCACACATAATATTCAGAGGATTCTAAAAAAGTGAGGATCAAGGTCATTAAAATAATTCCTCCACCCAATTTTAACCTTCATTTGATTGTGCCTTTTGACCCTTTACTTGTTCAAGCGAGTGGACCTTATTTTTGTGATCCTTTTTCATTTTATTGAAGTTTTCACTTGATGTCAGTCATTAGTGGGTAATATTGTATGGGAGAAACTATTTTCACATCCCTTAATGTGACTAGAGGAGTCACAATGAACAATTCCTTTCCACTAATAAGTGGTATAGCCACTTCCACATATATGCCTCAAACATTGGGTGTTTGCATTTTGGGAATGTGATCGATGACATATTTTCCTTTCACCAATATACACTAGCTTTAAAATTCCCATTGTTTCTTCACAAGTGCCTATGTCTAGATTTATTTTTGGAAAGAGAATAAACCTTGGTTTTATTGTTGGGAGAATGATTCCACCTATTTCTAATATACCAATAGGCAATACAACAATATCTAATAATGGTTTTCTATTTGGTTAGAATTTTAATCATGGGTTTCGCTCGGTAGCTAGTGCTACTATAATCATTAGGTCTAGTGATGTTCTTTGGGGCAGTGATTTTTTTGGAATAATTAATGTTCCTAGAGATAGTAGTATGGGGGGGACCTATGATTCCATCAAGATGACAAATTCTACCATTAATACACCAAAATTCATTTTCCAACACAAAGTTTCCTTTCTATTACATAGGATTATAATCAACAGACTAACCATATCTCTATTTCATATGTTATTGATCCAAGACATACGAAGGGGATATATTTATATGGTTCTCTCTAGATATCATTGGATTTATTTCCTTTTAACCAAGAATGTTGTTGAACATACGTTTTGATTGATGGTTGTCCTCATGTATCTGGCTTATGTATCTATCAAGATCCATCTGAGACTCCTAAGATCTACTTTCTTCACACAAGGAGACAAAAAACTACCCATATACTATTCTTCTATTGTTAGGAAATTCAAATATACTAGATCTATCATGATCTTTGTAATGTAAGATCAAATATAACATATATAATTTAACATGAACAATATGAAATGGGAAACCGATAATGCATATTCATAAATAAATAGAATGACATCAATCAAATCATCATATCTTGAGTCATGAAAGATGCATTCCTTCTAGTTCTAGGTTCCTGATGCTCCTCCTTAGCCTCTCGAGACTCTCTCTCTATTTTTCCATCATAACCACTCTCCAAATGCTCCTTCCCATATACTTGATTTGGCTTCTTCTTATAGGATTTTAGAAGAGACTGGAGATAGTTTTGATGACATGTGAATTATGTGGATACAAGTCATGGATAGGTGGATACAGGTCATGGATAGATTAATAGCATGTGAAGTAAGAAATTACAAGTCATGGATAGGATTGATTGAATGTGAACTAAGAAATTACGAGTCATGCACAAGTTTCATGCTTAATAATGAGATTTTTCCAACCTATTATGAATTTTTTCTCTATTATTATATATTTTCTCAAGTTCCATGCTCAATTATGAGATTTTTCCAACTCACTATGAAATTTATTTTCAATTATGAAATAACTCTTATTTCGTAATTATGAAATTGTGACAAAATAATAATTTCCTTGTGAAATAATTATGAGAATTTCACTCATTTATGTAATTCTAATCTCATAACATATAATAACATGCTTTCATAACCTATTGTGGAAAATACAAGTATAGTATATTACCCCTAATGTGTGATTTTAGAAGAGGATCTTATGGACGAAATACATTACGAAAATTTATGGTTACAAGTGGCTTAAGCAACAATCTCGGAGATCAAGGAACCCATGAGTACTTGCAATCATACATCAAGGATGAGAGAATCTATAGACCATCCCATAGGTAGAAATACTCAATATATGAATGAGCATGACCACCAGTCAATACATTGCAGATCCATGATATGAATTTCTATACCATGGTCATGAAACAACACATGGTGGATCCATGTCATCAATAAGGTTGTATCCATGAGACAATAATATGTGGATATACATCATGAAAATAGTCATAGCCACTAAAAAATACAATGTGGATATATGGAACAACATATAGATATCAAGAATACAACAAGCACTAAGGAGAGTGCCCCTGAATTCTTCAAAATATTCATATACAAGTGATATACTCCATCATAACTTGGGACAGGGTTCTATGAATGAATGATGTGGCCTCAAACCCAAGGTATTCATCCAAAAATCTGATGGTATGAATCTACATCATGCGAATAGATGAGATGATGTCAAACCTGGTAGAAACCATTTGATTCCCAGTCATTTATGTATACCATTAACAGACGTGATGGGACCCACCAATGATGAATATGGACCCCAAGGTACCTAGTACAATATAGCAAGTTTGAATAGAGAATATGGTGTTTAAAAGTCATAGAATAAATCAATCATGAGTCAATGATGTAAACCCATTTTCGACCATGAGGAGGTATGCCATTGAGGACTACAAGCTCCAAGGTACTAGATGGTTTCAAGATCCCTCTCCTAGATAATTCGCTGATGTAGATATGAATATATATCTTGAAGGAGGGCCTTAATGTATCTTCCATCAACATACATGAAACATACATCAAAAGATGATGTGAAGAAAGAGTATCACAAAGTAGAACTTACACAGGTATGGACGACTCAGAAAGTCAACAAAACAACAGATGGCCAACTCATGATTAAACTTCCCTTGAATATATAGAATGACACAATGATGACATGGAAAAAGACACAAGTGTTGTACTATGTTTTCATTTATGTCAAAGGATTGATGTCAAAGGGTTGATGTCAAGTATTGTCATAGTGATGTGTTTGTATCATTTATATATTGATTATTGGTTATATGGTCATTGATGTAATTATTATCAAACTATTGATGTCAAGTGGTGTCATAATGATGTGTTGATACTAAAGGGAGTTATATCATTGATTTCATGTCATGGTTGATAGGAAGAACCAAATGGATAAACTACAAAGTAGTCCCCTTATGGTGAAATCCCTCATGGGAAGACGCTCTTGGGTACAGTTCTCAAAGTGGTCCCCTTATGGTGAAATCACTCATAGGAAGACACTTTGTGAAGTCAAAATGGTTAGGTTGTTGAGTATACCAAAAATGTGGTTAGGGAACCCAATTTTTATTAAGGAATAATGTAATGAATATTAGTGAATTTGTAGGAGAAACTATTCCATATGGATAGTATATGTCATGTTGTTTTCGGTGATATGTGGAAAGTCACATAACTCCTCAGGATTACAAAGTTATGGCCATGTGAAGTTGGAGAACCCTCATGAGTTATCTAGAATCCCTTAGAAGGTCAAAGAAGGCAAATTATTCTAGAATATCCTAGAATAAGTTGACCAATCAAAGTGGTTAGTCATGGGTTAAGTGGTTGCAACAAGAAAACAATTAAAAATAAACTAGTTGCAACTAGAAGTGGAGAGTTTAATATTTGTGGATAAAGTGGTTAAGTTGACAAAGTGGTTAAGTGGAAAAAGTGGCTAAGTGAACAAATTTGGTTAAGTGTACAAAGTGGTTGAGTGGAAAAAGTGGCTAAGTGGACAAAGTGGTTAAGAGGATACTTCTAGTGGAAGCTACTTGGAGAGTATAAATAAGAGAGAAAGGGTCTACCATTAGTATTTTATTGAGAATATTAAATATATACAAGTGAATAAGGTAAAAAAAGGATATCTAAGGTGAATTTCAGATCGAAGGTGAATTAAAGAAGGCCTAAATATAAGGGAGGATAAAGTCTTTTGATGATTCTTTCTAAGGTATGATATTTACAGGTCATCTCACCATTTTCGTATTAACATGTTTTTTAGAATGCTGCAAATAGAGAAATATGGTGGTGGTTGAGAAAAAATATCCAAGTAATTGTGATAACAATTTCATATTGTTGGTCGTTGTAGTTTGGGAGTTAGACTCTTTGGAAGATGCAGTTTGTGGCTAGTCCTAAAACTAGTCTAAAACAGATGATCTGGGTAAAAACGTCATAAATTATTCATAACAGATCCAAATTACATGAGACAAAATGAATTGGTTATCGTACAATATTTAGTATGTTATGTACCCATTTTAGATCCATATGGAAAATATTATGTGTGTGGCATTCTCTACAAGTAAGATATCTAGAATAATACAAAATTAAGCAAGGTCTGCCATGTTTACTATAGCTACTTTTCTGGGAGGTTCCAAGCAATGAAGTCTGGAGGAAAATTAGACAAGACACTGAAGAATATTGTGTACCAATTTTTAGACCTTTATTCATTACATCTAGAGAGTTATGATTCTTGAAAGTTAGGGTTGTTGACTAATCCAAAATTAGTCATGTGAGGCTAAAGTAAATGCTAGTCTCTTGTTGTTGAACTTAAGGAAGGTTTCCAGGTCTGTGATCACATACACCAAGGCTATTACAAAGTTACATGTATTCTTATATTCATGTTTTGATGGTTACATTTGGTCATGACATGGTACATGCTTGAGGATACATACAAATGAAGTTTTTCACATGGTATTGTGTAAGGGTTTATGGTATTTGGATTATGGAGAGTATGGTGTATTGCTAGAGGTATATTGTTGGTTAATTTGGTGATATTGTGCATATGGTTGAGAGTTGAATTGATGATTGATAATTGTGAGTAGATCATATTTGGATGATGAGATTGATGAGACAAGTTGAGGTGATAGCTTGTTGTGACATGTTGTGTTTTCCACAGTTGATGCACTTTTATTGGTATAGATTGTTGGTACAGTTTGAGAGATTTATTTATGTCTACAAGTTGGTTCTTGTAATTGAGGATTGGATTCCTCTTCTCATTTGGTGTTGAGATATGCAGGTTGGGTCTTGCATTGAGAGTTGCTTATCTCTTGGATTTGGTGCTCTATTTCATTTGGTGTTGATAAAACCCAGGAATTGTAGCCCGTAATACAAAAGAAACTTATAAATATATCTGGTGTTGCTCGTGTTCTTTATTGTGATGATGCATAGCTATTTATTGTTAATTTATGTCATTGAGATATATTTACATGCAAGAAAATAAGTATTAATGGAATTAATAAGTAATGATGTTGTGAATGGTGATTGCTAACTAAAGTTTTGTGAGAAGTGGTAAACAACCCTTACACTGATTCACCCCCCCCCCACACTTAGTGTGATTGGTGTGTCCAAAAATTTGTATCACAACGGGCCTTCACTATAAGACTTAAAAGGATTGAAGGAGATATATGGAAACAAAAATGGATGATGTGTTGGCACAGGGGAAGACCCAGGGTTCAACGCTTAACAACACACCAAAAACACCACGACTACAGACCCTTTCGGCAACACCTGCGAAGCAGCAGAAGTCTCACCCAAGGTAGAAGCAAGTGGGCTTACAGGACGCATGTGTTTGTAACTAGGCTGGGACACAGATCTGTGATAAAATTACTTCAAAAAATATTCTATTAACACTTAGAAGGTGACATGCATTATTTTCTTAACATCACAGAGCATAACAAAAGATAGATCAACACAATAGAAATGAATGATTATCTACCTTGAGTAATTATCACCTAGCATTATAAGTTATATATAACATTCATTTACCATTAACACAAGTAAAGAAATTAAGAAACAAAATATCTATCTATTATACATCACAATCAAAGCACTTAGTAGATTCATAACAAAAATAACACAGCACAAAGGAACCTTGAGAAACCAGATATACGTGGTTCACCCCAGTGTGGGGCTATGTCCACCAACTACTTCACCTCTTTATTATCTACTGATATCTTACATTGATTCACTCCTGTGCACTAAGCCATAGAGTCAAGCTTCGCACCAGACATGAGATCTATACACTGAGCACCAGATCCTCCTTCCAAAACTAGGTCAAGGCACATAACTAACTCTCTATCGAGCACAAATCCTTACGCACATACATTCCTTTTCACAAAGAAACTATGTTCACAAAGAACTACATCCACTACTTTAAAAATGCATTCCTTTTTATTTATACTTTTACAAACCCTTACAATAAGGCCTAAATATGGGAAAAACCCATGGGCTGACATCCCAAAATCTGTTACAAAACCATAACCCTACAAATTAGGTGAGATCCATGATCTCATCTCCTCCTGTGCACTGCTTCTTCAACCAACGTGTCTGTTAAGCCCTAATATTGGCTCATTACCCCTTAATTGGGGCATATTAGATTAGTAATGTTATTTATTACCCCTTAATTGGGGCATATTAGATTAGTAATGTTATTTTATCTATGTCGGCTTTAGGCCATTAGTTGTAATTATACCTCCTAGTCTCTTATATATACCAAGGAGACATTTTCATTTTGAATCATCTTGTACTTGAACATTTAAGTGGGGTAAAAGGAGGTTGCCCCCTCGAAGAGGACTATTATCTGAAATTATCTCTTTTTCAAGGTGTTGATTACTTTTCCTAAGGTTTTTCTATGCTATATTGATGTTTGGTTCTTAACATATGGTATTAGAGCTCAAGGTCTTGGGGTTTCGCTGCTACATCTGAGACATCGTGGAATTTTCACTATAACTTTTTTTTCTACAACGTTTCAGAAGGAAAGGCTTGGAGGATATTTAGTAGATGGATCAAGGTACGTTGGGTTCAAAATTCAGCTCCTGAGGCCTTATACTTTCAGAGATACAACCTGTACAAGATACGGTTCTGGAATCATCCTGAAATGAGTCATTGCGGAATTTTCGCTATAAAACATTTTATGTAATGTTTCAGACCCTAAAATCTGGAGGCCATTTACATAAATTAGTAATGTATCTGTGGTAAAAAGTTTAGCTTCTGGGTCATCTTAAATTTGTAGATACACCCTGTGTAAGATAGGGTATCTGACTAGTCTCAAGAAGGTGTTCCAGGTAAAACAATCATAACTTCTTCCTAGAGTATCCAAATTGCATGGGACTAGTTGCATTGGTTCGCAGACAGTCTGCAGTATTTTGGGTGTGAGTTACAGAATTTTATATCAATTATTTTTTGCGGGGCACACTATACAAGTGATATCTTCTGGAAAGGCCAAAAATCGACAAGTTGTGGGGAAGTTACCGTAAATTCCACTTGGCACATCCAATTTTGATCAGACCTGTGGAATTGCAGAGAAGAAATATCAGAGAAATACATAAGATAAATTTTCATACCCAGAAGGGCCAAAAATTGGGAGATACAACAGAACAAATATTGTCTAGCATAACCACCTCAAAATCAAGGTTCAAAAGTGATACTTGGCCAACATGCCACCCAAAAAGGGAACTTCTACACCAAATAAGCCTCCAGTAAATCCTACTTGGACTCTTGATGAAGGTGAAGAAATGTGTAGGGACATAAATGAACTACAAAATAAGATGGATTCAATGGAAGCTAAGATGGATTCAATGGAAGCTAAGTTGGATACTAAGATAGATGGTTTAAAAGGGGAGA
>ML788436.1:318558-366192 GCA_009831015.1 Picea engelmannii
ATTATATTTTTTTGGTAAATATTTAAAAATAGTGTTAATTAACTACAATTATTTTATATGTAGTGAAGTAAAGGTAAAACAATGTGTTAAAAGTGATACTTTCCACTATATTTAAAAGGTGCGAATAATAACTTAATTAGGGACACCTAATTATATGAAAAATCTTAATTTAAAATAAATAAATGGCGTACAACAATTTTAACAATGGATGGAGCATGGAAATATGATTAAAAACACCATTGAATAAAAATAAAAATAAACATAAAATAGAAAAGTTTGAAAATAGATCAAAAAACACTGTTGATAATTTTTTTTTTTTTGAACAATTTGAAAATAAATGAAAATACAAGCATTTAAAAACAAAAAAGTGGAAACCTTATGTATCAAAAAATTTAAAATATCGAAAAACCACCTAAAAAGGGAGGGGAGTGCTACCGGTAGCACCATTTTTAAAAACAGGGTAAAAAATTTGACCCCCACAAAAACGAGAACTCTGTAGAGTTCTCGTTAAGTTGGTAACTATGTTCTACCTATACAACCTAACCCTAACCCCAATAATAAGGATGTGAAGTGCATTGATATTCAAAACCAGCCTATACTTTCTCGTTTCCCTGCACAATGCAATGATATTCATTTACGATCTGGGAAAATAGTAGAACCTATCATTGATGATGTTACCTCCTCTGATTCCGATAAAGAAGAGATAAAAAAGCACGATTTACCTGAAGAGGTACAATCATCCTCAAACACTGTTGTTGAAACAGCAGAACCACCATTCCCTGAGCATTTATCTTTGACTAAATCTCTTGAGCCACCTGCTTTCAATCTTCTAAGGGAATTACAAAATCTCTATGTCAAAATTCCACTATTAGAAGCACCGAGAGATGTACCAATTTATGCCAGAACTATGCGAGACATTTGTGCTAAGAAACCCGGTAGGAAAAATAAAGATCCCCTCACAGTTCATGTCATGGGTGATTTGTCTGCACTAATGTCGGGTAAAGATCCTCCAGTTAAATATGGTGATCCCGGCCATCCTACTGTCACAGTGCAAATTGGAAAAACAATAATTCCTTGAGTTCTTGTAGACTTAGGCGCTGCTATCAATATTATGACTCTTGAAACTTCACAACTGTTACAACTGAAGAATGAAATCAGAGATACCCCAACCATTCTAGAATTAGTTGATCGTTCTACAATCAAATCGGAAGGATTCATTGAATACCTAATCATCTTATTTGAGTCCTGGAATTATCCAACTGACTTTGTGGTATTACAACCTAAAACAAAGTTGGGGGGTCACCCTCTAATTTTGGGCAGACCTTGGCTAGCCACAACAAATGTCTTTATCAGTTGTAGATCTGGTTCAATGACAATTTCCAATGGATATGAGACCAAACAACTTACTCTCTACCCTCATGCTACACCCTTGATTAATAATGACAATTCCTTATGGGTGGACTTTGATGATCAAACTACTCAACCTATATTGACTATCGGACAAGCCTTAAGCCTTAAAGATGCCACTAAGGATGAAGTAATTAATAATTTTATTTGTGAACCCTCCTCTGTGACTTCAAAAACACATAATCAACTAGCTGCAATTTTGGAGTCAGATACCCAGGAAAACCTTAACTCTGAAGACCTACCTCAAACATCAGCTACCATCTCTTCTAAAAGTATACCAGTAGAAATTGAACTTGGCAAAACACTGAATATAAACCCCAACTTGACAGTTGTTGAAACACAACAATTAATGAAGTTACTTCTTGAACATAAGGAAGCATTCACATGGGACTATACAGATATGAAGGGAATCTCTCCTAAATTATGTACTCATTGTATCTATATCAAGGAAGATTGTCGACCGATCTGCCAATCTCAATGACGAATGAACCCTAATTTAAGAGAAATTCTTAAAGAGGAACTTCAAAAATTGCTTAATGCAGGGTTTATATATCCTATATCTAATAGTGAATGGGTTTCCCCGTTGGTAATAGTTCCTAAGAAAAACGGGAAATGGAGAGTGCGTGTAGATTATAAAGCCTTAAATAAAGCCACTCAAAAAGATCACTTTTTGTTACCATTCATTGATCAGGTGTTAGATAGTTTATCAGGGAAGAAATTCTTCTCTTTCTTAGATGGTTTCAGTGGGTATAACTAGATCAAAATTGCACCCCAAGACCAAGATAAGACCACTTTTACTAGCCCCTGGGGAACTTTTGATTATAGAGTCCTCCCATTTGGACTATGTAATGCACCAACAACCTTTCAAAGAGAAGTTATAGGAATCTTTTCTGATATGATTAATGACTCTATGGAAATTTTTATGGATGATTTTACCCCTTATGGTGTCTCTTTTGAGGAAGCACTACAAAACCTTGAGAAAGTACTTAAATGATGTATACAAGCCCACCTCTCCTTAAGCATGGGAAAATGTCATATGATGATGAGTGAAGGAGTAGTACTTGGACATTTTATTTCATCTCAAGGAATTCAAGTGGATCCATCCAAGATACAAGTCATTAAAGACCTTCCTATTCCTAAAACCCAAACAGATGTGAGAATTTTCTTAATAGAAGATACTATAGAAGATTTATCAATTTTTTTTCCAAAATAGCTTCTCCTTTGTTTGTGTTACTTATGAAAAATGTTGAATTCAAGTGGACTAATCTTTTCCAGGAAGCATTTGATACACTCAAACATCAGTTATCTACAGCTCCTATTCTAAGAGGACCTGATTGGACACTTCCATTTCATATATCCTCTGATGCTTCAGACACTGCAATAGGAGCTATCTTAGGACAAGAACAAAATCATATCCCTTATGCTATCTACTTCATTAGCAAGAATATGAGTCCTGCTGAACTTAACTATACAGTTACCAAAAATAATTTTTTAGCAGTTATCTATGCTATTAATAAATTTTGACATTACATCACTGACTATTCTACTTTTCTCCATACTGATCACTCAGCTATCAAATATTTAATGAACAAATCTGTCACAAATGCTCAAGTCACCAGATGTTTACTATTATTACAAGAATTTGATATTACAATTGTAGATAGACCAGGAAAAGAAAATGTAGTTGTTGATTTCCTTTCTCAGTTAACACTTGATGATAATACTCCAGTGGATGATTCCTTTCCTGATGAATATTTATTTGCATAATCTGCTCACTCACCATTGTATGCAGACATCGCTAACTATTTGATTGGAGGGAAGTTACCACCACACCTATCCCACCGAGATAAAAGAAGAATCATTCAACAAAGTGCTCGGTATAGCTGGATAAGTGGGTGTCTTTTCCACATAGGACTTGATCAAGAATCCTAATATGCATTAGAGAAGATGAGGTTTATGATTTACTAAAATCTTGTCATGATGGCCCTTGTGGAGGGCATTTTGCTGATAAAAGAACAACACATAAAATTCTCAGGATGGGTTATTATTGGCCCTCACTTTTTAAAGATGCAAAGAAATATGTTCGGGCCTGTGATAACTGTCAAAGAATGGTTCAACCTAATCATAGAGATGAAATGTCATTAAATCCCTAGGTAGTACTCGAACGATTTGAAAGATGGGCCTTAGACTTGGTAGGACCCATTAACCCTCCATCCAATCAAAATGTTTATATAGTGGTCTGCACAGATTATATGACCAAATGGGTGGAGGCTAAAGCACTCCATAGAGCTACTGAAGAAGTTGTTCTAGATTTTTTATTTGAAGATATCTTTATTAGATTTGGAGTGCCTAGAGAATTAGTCACATATGGAGGACCTCCTTTCACTTCTCATGGTTTTAAAGACATCCTTCAAAAATATCATATTCATCATAGAATGACTACACCATACCACTCCCAATCCAATGGACAGGTGGAAAGAAAAAATAAAGTAATAGAATCCATTCTCACAAAAACAGTGAAGGAAAACAAAAAGGATTGGTCTCAAAGGCTCCCTGAAGCATTATGGGCTTATAGAACTACATGGAGAAATACTACAGGATTCTCCCCCTATGAATTAGTTTATGGAAAAAGTATTGTCTTTCCTATGGAATTTGAAATCAAAACCTTAAGGACTACTTTAGTTGTTAACCTTGATTTGACTGATGCACAAACAACTAGGTTGTAGCATCTTAATGAATTGGATGAAAAAAAACTAGATGTCATTCACCAGACAACTAGTATTCAACAACAAAGAACAAAATGGCATGATAAAACCATCAATCATAAGCAATTCCAAAAAGGTAAATAGGCTTTACTGTATGATTCTCGGTTTAAAGAATTTCAAGGGAAACTACGTACAAGATGGATAGGACCTTACGAAGTGGATACTGTTTTCCCCAATGGAACATTAAGGCTCCTAACAATTGATGACTCTAAAACATCGTTATTAGTGAATGATCATCGGCTCCATTTGTACCAGTGCCCCATTTCCAAAAAAGATTTTAAGGCCACATGCGTGGCAGATTCACATTATCTCTTTTTAGAGGAGCCTCCTGCCCCTCATTGCATTTAATTTTTTTGAATTTTATTTCTTTAGTATTAGATTAAATTTCTTTTACTAATAATCCATGTCAAGGAATGGCATGTTACAATTGATTCTTTTGCAGATTCTCGATCCAGAAAAGGCCTACCAAGAAAGGACAATCTTACTACAAGCAGATCCAAGCTTCATTTTGTGAAGTATTGCTCCTTCTTTCTTCAATCCATTCATCTTCATTACCCATTAAACATCCCCATCATTCATCCCCTTTCATTTTATTTCCTTTCCATTTTTCCCTATTGCTGAATCACCACTCTTCAACAACATTTTCCCCATTTTCCCATCGCTGAAACACCACTCTTCAACAACATTTTCCCCATTTTCCCATTGCTGAAACACCACTCTTTAGCAACATTTTTCCTCATTTTCCCATTGCTGAAACACCACTCTTCAACAACATTTTTCCTCATTTTCCCATTGCTAAAACACCACTCTTCAACAACATTTTTTCTCAATTTCCCCATTGCTGAAACACCACTCTTCAGCAACATTTTCCCCATTTTCCCATTACTAAAACACCACTATACAACAACATTTTACCCATTTTCCCCGTTGTTGAAACACCATTTCTTTAGCAGTATTTTCCATTGTTAAAACATCACTCTCCAGCAAACATCTTTCCATTCTTTTCCTGTTGCTGAAACACCACTTTTCTAGCATTTCCTGTCAATAAAAACATCTTTTTCAGCTCTTTCTCTCTCACTTCTCCTATTTTCATACAGTCTATCCTTTCACTACTTTCTCCCATGATTAAACAAACCCTTGATACAATTTCTCTCATAAATCCAAATTCTCTCCCATGGTTACTACAGATCTATTATGGACAGACACTATATTTTTCGAAGTACGAATCAAAGGTAAAGATGAGGTATGTAAACTTTATATGTAAATACAATTGAACTATGGCTAATGAGAAAATCCCAATTCATTATTTTCATTCACTTAAAGTCACTATTTTTCGCTGTAGTTAGGGGGGAGAAATATCGAAACATGATGCCATCATTTCACACGAACCGACTACCGTCACTTCTTTTTACCCATCATTTCGGATTTTTTTCACTATCATTTGCATGCCCTCATCCACAAAACTTACTCTATTCGGGTGCGGTTACTTGACTCTCTTACTGTGCATTCTACTGAGATGAATAGCTATGGGAGGTCCTGTTATACGATACGAACCTGCCACGACAACCCTGCTAGAATTGTATCTAGAAGCCTACCAAATCTTTCAGCAAGTAGGTTGGCTGGGTTATTTTCAGAGGCTCTAGGGATTTGATCAACAACAGGTTCTTCAATTTGCTCGGAATCTTCAACAAGACCATTCTATTGTTCAAGGGGTTAGGATTCCAGTCACAGAGGATGATATAGCACAGGTTTTGGGTCTTCCCATCACTGGCATTCGCTGGTTCAGCCGCAAACACATTATCCTTAATGCCCAGTAGGATTTTCTCTTGCCAGGAGAACAAGTTGAGCCTAAAGGCCGGGGTGTTAGACTTAGCTCGTTGCCGCCTACTTGGACGAAAGTTGCAGAGTTTGTCAAGAACTAACTTACTTGTGAAGGTCGATACCAGGTAATTGACCAGTCTGAATTTGTCTTGTTATCTCATTTACAACATGCTAGACTGGTCAATATTCCTTACTATCTTCTCGGATGTCTTAGAAACATGTCGCATTATTGTAAACAGGCTAAAAATCCCATCCTTTCCCTCACCCATCACCATCTCGTTCAATTACTCATCCAAAAGGGTTTTGCCCAACAAAACCCTCTCCTAAACAATCCACCCATAAACCCTCAGGAAGCTGCTAAACATCCTGAAAATCCTCATGAAGAGAAACCACAAAACCTTCCTGACCCTCCGGAAATACCTATTAATCCACCTACAAATCCAATTGATCCAATTCCTTCCACCATACCAAGTTCA
Organism: Picea engelmannii; assembly: GCA_009831015.1. Taxonomy (NCBI): domain Eukaryota; kingdom Viridiplantae; phylum Streptophyta; class Pinopsida; order Pinales; family Pinaceae; genus Picea; species Picea engelmannii. Next base: position 325,028 of record ML788436.1, read on the forward strand.
CCCCATAATTTACCAGAATCATCTACTCCTACTGTTCATATCCTTAGCGATGATTCTGAAGTAGATAAACTTGATAACCCTCCTTGTCCCATCACTGAGGAAAAACCCACTCGCAAAAGAAAGACGCAAACTACTACTTTTCCTGTCCTTTTACCTAAAAAACAAATGAGGGCTTCAACCAAAGCAGCAGCTACTGCCACTGCCCTAAACCCCCAACCCATTTTGTTAAAAACCCATACACCTCTACCCTCCCAAACCCCAAAATTTTTACCTGTTCAACCCACGGGCACTGAAACACAAGAACCAAAATCCCAAGATGTTGCGACATCATTTTCTTTACATCAAGTAGCTGTCACACAAGAACCAGCTACTTATTCAGTAGCTATCACACAAGAACTAGCTACTCATTCAGTAGCTGAAACACAAGAACTAGCTATAACTGTTACACAAGAAACAACTATAGCTAAAACACAAGAACCAGTTGCTGACTTCATTCCTGAAATATAAGAATTAGATGCCCAGGGTGCTGCAATAGTAGCTGTCACACAAGAACCAACTACTCATTCAGTAGATGAAACACAAGAACCGGCTATAGATGTCACACAAGAACTAGCTACAGCTGAAACACAAGAACCAACTGTTGACTTTATTCCTTAAGTTCAAGAATCACATGCCCATGGTGCTGAAACACTATTTTCTTTACATCAAGTAGCTGAAATACAAGAATCAACTGCTGATTTTGTAGCCGCTCCACAAGAACTAGCTACTGAGGCTATGAACTTTACACAAAAACCAGTCACCCCTCTTGATACACCGATGGCAGATCAACAACCAGAACCAACAATGGCTTCTCTCTTACAAGAGAATGAGTTTCTAAGATAAGAACTGGAATCTTACAAGCAAGAGCTGGTAATGGCAAAGGAAGCCTATGACAGGGAACTTAATTTGTATACCTTATCTCGTGTAGCAGCCATGGCAGAGAAAAACAAAAAAGATGATCATTATAGAGAGTATATGTGCAGCCAATGTGGGGATATTTATGATAAAGCAGGCTACAAAGTGGTTCAAATCCCAATACCTGGAGCTTCCCCTGCACCTACGACTTTTGCAGTTAAAAAAGAGGAACGCCCTACTGTTACACAAGAACCAGTAGGACCTTCAAAAATTCCCAAAAGAAAAGCTAATCTACAGGAACCCTGGCCTACAACAATTGTTAAATTTGAAGCTTATGTTTTCATTAGTAAAGTTGTTCAAACTCTGCCTATTGATGAACCTGCCCCTCCTAGCAAGATAAATACCCCTACTCTTGTGGAACAAGCCACTCAGGCCCTACCTCAGCCTACCACTTGCGATGTTGAAACACAAACTCAACCATGGAATGAGCAGATAATAATGGACAAATGGAAAAAGGAGTCTTCTATTACACAGGACAAAAGTTTGCAGGAACACAGACTACTTTGGCTAAACCACATCTATTCAAACTGGGAAGCTTTGGAGCAAACACGAAAAGAATTTCGTGCCCATAAGAAGCAGAATGAAGAGTTAAAAGGAAAATTTCTCCTGATGTTCGATTTGGTACAAAAATTGTTGGCTGCTAGGAAACCATCCTCAAATTACTCTCTTTTCCTTATAGAACGACTTACATTCTTTTAGATTAAATCAATCAAGGAAGGAAGATCTTATGCAGTGTTCAAACCAGAAGATTTTGTTCAAACTTTTGTAGAAGCCTCTACTGTTGATCAACATCTATTATGTGAGGTATATCTTCATAATGAGGCCATCCCTGAGAACAGACAGCTTAATCTTAACCCTCTTGTTGGTGATATCCAGATTCGGGCACTCGTCTCCTTCCTTATCAACCAGATTACGTGGAAGAATGATTTTCTAGCTGCCAATCATAATGAAGATAACCGTCTCCTCTGGACATGGCTAGAACCACAGAACATTGCCACCTTTGTTGCAGAATATTACCAATTTTTTAAGAAACCAGGGATGACTCAATACATAAGGCAACTACAGGCAACAGTACTTTAGGATTGTCAACAGTTTATTAAATCCACAAAGACTGTTGCCCTAAAAGCAAATAACATGTTTTGGCAACAATCTTCTAAGAAAAGGCAGGAGCATGCAATCCCTATAGTCCTACCAATCTTGAGACAACAATCTCCCAGGTACCTAGTTACATCAAATGTGTCCAACAATGTGCTGAAAATTGGATAGGTTATCAGTTCCATTTTCCCATTCTGTGGATGCCAGCAGAGAAGTATCAAGTTCATCATAAGTTGCCCAAGAAGGTTGAAGCAATAGCCTGGTAAAGGCTACAACGTGTTCAAGGATTCAGAGCCCCAATAGACAGTACCTTCTACAACTACTGCTTTAGTAATTTGCATGCTCAGAGTCGATATCTGGATTCTGATTTAGATTGAAGTTGCCTGAGGACATGCAACCTTTTTAGTTGGGGGGGATGTTAGGACCCTATAATGTACCTTTTTGCTCATACTTTTTTCTATCATTACATCCTTTTCCCACTTATATTTAAGCCTACATTATCACCTTAATCCATTTTCCCAAAGGTATATAACGTTTCTTCGCTTTGCTATATGTTTAATTTGTTTTACATGTAATTTTACATTACTCTCATACTTAGCCATTAATCAGAAATATATAGTTGCTAAAACAGTTTGAAGACTGCAGTTAATATATCGTTGCTACTTGAAGACCATGTTGTTCAAACAGTCAAAGAACATGAAAATCTCGTTGTTGAAACAGTCCGTGATTTGCGATGCTGAAACAACATTTCACATATAGGAGTAACAAGAAGGAGTTGTTACACTAGATGCAACAGTTGTACCTTAAGCTAGCACCATTAACCATCATCGCTTCTTAAAGACCATGTTGTTGAAACAGTCAAACAGTACGCAAATCTCGTTGTTGAAACAGTCTGTGATTTGCGATGTTGAAACAGTATACAACCGTAATAAGAAAAGATAATTAAAGGAGTTGTTACACCGGCTGCAACAGTTGTACCTCAAGCCAACACCATTACAACCACTGTAACAACATTTTTCTACGGAAGATCAGAATGTCCTATTCTAGCATAGAAGATTAGACCATACTAAGAATAGGATTTGTATGTACACATGTAATTTTATGCTTAATTGCATTAAGAGGATTCTCCTCTTTAAAATAGTGGAGAAATCAACATTAGAGGGGGGATTACGAAAGGATTAGCTAGAGAGGAATTACAGAGAAGGAGTGTGTTCACTTTGGATATTGTAACTCGTCACATTTGACAGATGAATAAAATATCATTTTGAGCATTTCTTTTTAGTTCCTTTCATTCTGAGGAATCTTGTGAGAAGGAGAGGGCCCACCTTCTTCACAAGATTCACCCATTAGTTTCTGTAGAGTATTAGTATTGCTTTTATCTATACCTTGTTAAAGATTTGTTTTGCTGAAACTCTGTTTCCACTGATTTTTACATCGTTTTCATACAATTCATTCCTGGGTAATTGTTAATCATTTTGATTGGTAATTCTATTTGCAGAATAAGTTTATGAAAGTGTGATAGTCAGAGACAGGTGCTGAAGATTCCTACTTTGGGGAATAGGGTCCTGTTCTCTATTACAGAATAGTTAGTCTTTGGTAGTTGTTAATCATTTTGATTAGTAATTCTGTTTGCAGAATGAGTTTATGAAAGTGTAATAGTCAGAGACAGGTGCTGAAGATTCCTACTTTAGGGATTAGGGTCCTGTTCTCTGTTACAGAATAGTTAGTCTTCTTTGCAGTGTGCTGAAAGGTTCCCTTTTCCTAGGTTGTTGTTTCTTAATGTAATCCAGGATTCTTCTGATAATTATTTCCCAAGAATCTTGAACTCTGCAATAGATAGATTGCTTTCACTATAATTCATAGTAGAACTTCAGTCTATTCAAAGCAAGGTGTGATTAGTGTAACTTTTACTACAACTTTGGATTGCTTTTGAGATTGAGCATATACAGTGTGTGATTGTCTTTGAAATAAACAGACTTCCCTGGGTTGACAATTTATGTGACACTTGATTGTTTTAATTAATAAGCAATTATAGTGACCAACAACAAGCCCATTTCCAAAGAAGATTTTATACATGTCATGTCAACTGACAAGGCATTGGCATTAGTATATGGGGAAGTCCCCCCTTGTTCTTGAATGTTTTATGAATTTTCTACTGTACATTTGTAAATAATTTTGAATTTTGTTAATAAGCAATTCTAGATATTTTTGTAGGTATTTATTTCACCAAGAGTAGACAGTTTCAAGGAAATATAAAAGAAGGATTTTTTATTCAAAACATTGTTATATTTGAACCTTATTGTCTGGTAAGAATCAAATCAATAATGGCTTTTTGTAGCTAGCCATACTTTTGTAAATATTTTCATCTTCTCTTTTTCTTAAGGCATTTTAAAAATCAGTTCCTCTTGAAAATATTCACCACTATATAAGGAAGTGATACCGTAATCATCAAGCTTAGAGGTATCTCGTACAGTTTTCCAAAGAAACCTAAGTAAGTAAGTAAAGTATATTTATTAAAAGGTAACAAGGAGGTCTGATTAGTGGTTATTCATGGAAATATCACAATAACTTACAAAACAAGAAAGTGAGTTGAGCCTAGAGATACATTTCTGTTCTTTCTCAATGGTACCATCCACTACACACTAAATAGCTTGATTATATCATATCTTTAGATATACCACGTTCGCTTAAGTACCCCTTACATCAGGACAATCAATAAGGAATATAACGAAAAGTCATCCTCTAACATAAATACCATCCCAATTGAAAAAAGAAAGAAAACGTTGTTTTCGAAGGTGTCCCCCCATCTTCTTGCACAAAGAAATCTTATACTAAAATATTAAAAGATGGAGGGCCAATCTCTGAGGTTGTAAGAGGATAACCCATTGGGATATGAACAGTTCTGCTGGCAATAGGTATCGTCATGTGGTATGACTAGGTAAACCCGTCGGAGTACTGAACATGCTTGTTGGCAGCGGAGCATTCTACCTAGCGAGGATGGTAATCTGACAAAACAAAATAATAAATTTAAACTTGTCCTTATGTACAACATTACATGTAGAAAAAGATGACATGAAGTAAGTATGGTTAAGCTAAGGTTAATGAACTCTATAAACTTGCCATTGGGAACTAACTTTGAGACTATCTTGAAACTCTCTCGCCTACCTCTTCTTATCTATATATAGGATCTCTTATCCTATAGGTCGGGCCATCTTCTAGCCGTCTCGTTAGCCCAATCTGTGAAATTTATCTCTACACTTAACAAGCTGTAAATATTCGACTATTGGGAGAACTGAATGGTTTCTTATATTTTTTATTGTGAGGTGTCACAATTCTTAGGCGTGGGGGAGGGTTTCATGAGTTGACAAATGATAACATTGCCTAGAAGAAGTGAATCTTTGTAAAAATTTATGTGCATTGTTTTTATGATACATGCTATTACATCGATAGTCATTTTATTTTTGAAACACTAATCCCCCGTGTGCTATAAATTGTTGTACATATCCTTAACATACCACTTTATTGGTTTTTTTTCGTTACAAGTTGTTCATTGGAGAATTGAAATTTTATGTATTATGCGAATGGATTGAGTAAGCATGGTGGAAAAATCAATAATAATGGAACACTCTACCTCTTCTCCTAATCATTGTGACTATCAAAACCATTCAAATACTGCAGGCTATCCATTACAGGAGGTAAAAATTCATTTCACACAGAGGTACCATATGGAGTGTCATATGGAGTGTTGTATGAAGTGCCATATAAGGTGTTGTATGAAGTGCCATATGAGGTGTCGAATGAAGTGCCATATGAAAATATACATAAGTAACTGTCCACAATTTCAAGTAACCATGAATCAATGGAATTTAATTGAATTAGTTCATGGAAATCAAGATTGAATGATGCAAACCTTAGACATTTTCATGATCAAATGTCCAAGTCAAAATATTTGGACATTGATCTAACTTCTTATCATTATGATTTCCCCCAAAAACATGCCTTCAAATTAGAAATTACCCACACATGGAAACTCGTGCGTGTACATTCATTATGAATGCAACCATTTCCACCTTAAGCACACTCATAAATGGAGGGATCACTCAATTGGGTTATCCCATTATTCCTCATTCTCGCCTCTTCTCATTTGTGTTTGCCCCTATTTTTAAACACGCTCGACCTCTACTCAATCGTGCCCTTCCTTGGCTCGTTCGCACCCATCCTCTATCAAATGTTTCCTCTGTCCATTTCTCCACACTATCACGATGCCCAAATGGTATGAGTCATCTTCCTATGTAGATCTCTTCACCATCCTTGAGTTTTCACAATGCAGGGAAGTATTTTTGAGCACGCACTGGGGGCCATTTTTGTCCCACTTGCACAACCGCGTTGATGGCATTTCAATGAAATTTGTCGTCTCTTTTAATGGAAAGACAATGCGCGTGGGGTATCTCACCTTTGGGGTCTCGGATTAATCTATAGTCGCAGCCATAAAGCTTCCAAGAGTGAGGGATAGATGGTTTAAAACCACCAGTTGTTGTGATCGAGCTATAATAGGGTTTTTAAACCATAATTTCAGAACATCTCTGGAGCTAAAGGATAATCCAAGGAGTGAATAAAAGAGGATCTAATCAACCCTCTCATAGTCATCACCAGGTTGATCACATGTGAAGGTAGTTATTCCACCTTTAAAGCCTATCACTTTCGCTTGTTATCTCACTTTTAGTTCAATAAACCATTGAATTTTCCCTTCTACTTCTTAAAGAGCTTGGAGAAGATGTCCTCCCAAGTGAGGAAGAATGTAACCAATCCCCACAATAGAATATTTCACCATGGCCTTATCAAACTACTTCTCTTAGCCAAATTAGAGAAACAAGGGAAAACTTGGGATGAGTTCATTTACCAATTTCCAAACCTTGAGTTCATTGACCAATTTCCAAACCTTCACTTGACAATCAAGACTAGCATAAAGAAACTTGATCTAAGGACTATTTCTCCATCCAAACACCATTCTTCGAAGACTCCAAACCCTCCTGCATAGGTCATTTATTTACCGGAACAAAAATACAAGAAGCTTGTTGATACCCCTATAGTCTCATTGGGAAAAAAGACCAAGAATACTATTGATAACCCCTCCATGCCTTCAACATATCTTGACCCTACACCCAAAAATCTACAAGAAGTAATTCAACAAGACTTTCCTACACTCCCCACAAATAGGAGAGGAGCTAATCGATTTCATAGAGGAGTTCTTCGAAAGAGTACCTACAATCCAAGAAGAAAACCTTATGGAAAATCCCCGACCACTTTGGACCCTATCCAAGTGTCCTTGGATCTCAAAAGCCCTCAAAAAAGACTTAGGGAAGTGTCCCTAGAAGAATTGAAGCCTCATAGAAAGAAAAAGTCTGAACCTACTTCTCCTTACCAACCCCCTATTACTCCTACTTCACAGATGCCTACTTGAGATCCTAAGACCGATAAAATTTCTACATATTTCAAGGGATCTAAGCCCTCCTCCGAGATATCTGATCTTGCTCCAACTGTTGAAAATCTACAATAGAAAAATGATCAGCTGTTGCAACAATTGGAAGAGAGGAAGACTTTGGACACACATCTTCGCCATGACAATGCAATCCTCCAAGAAAAGATGAATTCCCTTCAAAGTTTGGTTGATGATATGACCAAAACCAACGACAACCTTAGGGCACAATTGAAGAAACATATGAGGCACAAGACAAATATTAACCGCAAGAAGGAGAAGCTTCTAAAGCTGATCCTTCTCAGCAAGCTTAGTCATGTGGGGCAATTACTTTCTGTTTGTAGTGGGACCTGCAAAATCTTAGGTGTGGGGGTAATGTTGGGCCCATGATATGGTTAATTTAATGATGATGATTAGATCCTTTTTGGCCAATATTGTATATGTATTTTCCTATTTTGAGAAGTTTTCGAGGATTTTTGTATTAAATTAACATGGTTCATACCAAGTACGTATGATTGATGTTTTATGATGGTTTTAAGTATAATTCAACATGTTTTAATGATTCCAAGAAGATAATTTGTGCTTTGTGTGTCACGGGGAAAAATCGTAGATCATTTTTTCCTTTGGCACTCCATCTGGTACTCCATCCGACACTCCGTCCGGTACTCCATACAACACTTCGTCCTGCACTAAAACCATGGGTGAGTTAGCTGTTATCATATCGGTGGCCAGCAATGGGTGAATATGAGACATGGTTTTTCCTTGTGCTCATGGCCTCCAGCTACTGAGCTTCTGACAACTTGTATTGGGTTGTTATGCTGGGCGTTTATTGGCTCACCTTGTTTCTAAAAGCCACCAATGGTTAAGATGCATTAAATGCGGTTTACTATTTTTAGAGGAGGTCTACCCTTCTAGTGGTCGACCTCTCATCTTGTAAACTCTTTAAATACCACATCAGTGGTCAGACAAATATTTAGGAGAGAAAAAGGATAGTTAAGCTCTGTTTTGCCATTTTCAGACATTTTCCTCTAAAACTGTGCAAAACTATGTTTTTAATTTTAATGTTGAAATCGTGTTGCTTAAGCTCATGATTCATCATTGAGGAGTAGCCACGACCTGCTGGGGGGCCACCAGTGGTTTGGGTGAATATTTATTCAATTATCTTATGAATTCATACAGTGTAATTGTCATTTCTTGCATTTTCTATACATTAGTTTTATTGTGTTTATTTACTGTGTAAATTGTTGTTTATAATTTAATTACTTCTGTTATAACCCTATAATTTATATGATCAACTAGTGATTGAAATGTTATCTCTTTAGTGTTTTTGTTTGTCAAATGATTTTTCATTGTGCAAATAATTTGAGAAAAGAAAGAAAAAAGAAAAAGAAAAAGAAAAAGAAAGAAAAAGAAAAAGAAAAAGAAATAAAAAGAAAAGAGAGAAAAAAAATAAAAGAGGGCATAAAAGAAATTCAATAGAGCCCCATGCAATAACAGTGACTTGGTCCATACCTTTCAAGCATGGCCAAGTTATTTTAAATTGACATTGATAGGAATAGTGAATAAGCTTGGCTAAATTGTTGAATCTTAGCCAAGTGATCTAGGTTAGTTAGTGAATAAATCTAGCCAGACTGCCTAATCTTGGTCAGATAGCCCCAGGATAGAGTAAGTTCTTAGTCCAATAGTTTAATCTGGGCTAATTGTCATAGGAAATTAGGTTAGAACATAGGGTAGTTTGTTTTATTTCAATAAAACCAGCTCGATGATCAATGTTGGACCATGTCTTGGATGCTTAAAAGGTTGGTTGTCTAACCCCTTGGTGTTATAAACATGTGAAAGCTTGGGAAAACCCACGATATGCACTTATCCTAAGTTCTATGGGAGAATATTCTTTCGCGCTCGCATTTATGCACTGCTCATGTATCAATGGCTTAGATGTTCATGCCCAGATCTACAGTGGACAAGTCTTTCTGGACCCCCCCCGACCGTTCTACCTTTAACGGTGGGGGGGGGTCCGGAATCGGAGATAATGTATGTGCGCATCTGGACGGCCCAAGTTTTGGCGCCTATATCTACGGTCTATATTGGATTACGGACCCCCCCGTCCGTTTTGCCTTTAATGTAGGAGGGGGAGTCTGGAATGTGTGTTAAAGATCATGCATAGATCTACGGTCGAAAGGAAAGCACACAGATCAACAGCTCAAGGCATTTTTCGGACCCCCCCGACTGATCTACCTTTAATGGTGGGGGGGTCCGAAATGGAATTTTACTCTGGTGGGCCCCCTATCTATACGTGGCATGAATCTATTGGTCTTGAATCCCACCGCCTATTACTGTCTGACATACCTCGTCACCTCGTGACGTCATTATCCACCTTTTCCATAAGAGTCACATCCCGTAACTTCGTCAGTCCTTCTCCCTCATTCACCCGTGGCAAGTCCCTTCACCATGGTCTTTTCCCCCAATTGATAACTGCCACGTCACTCATCTGTATGCTTCAATCATTGTCACCTGCCATCTCACATTCTAAATGATTTGTTGGCCATTTATTACTGGCTTACTTATTCATTAACCAGCTGACCTGTCTCTTGCACCCAACGGATACCCGTTTACTCAAAACTACCCTCACCCTTCATCCCTTCACCATTTACCCACTCATCACACCAAAGAATTTACCCCATTTTTATATCCATTACAGTCATTCGCCCACATCTACAGTCGTCCCCGCTAACTTTTGTTTTATTTGCAGGTATTGTTATAGTAATGGCACCAAAGTCAATGAACAGAAGGTGAGGAGAATCCGTTTCTCCCATCTCCTGTCAACCTCGACAGGATTCCTCTGGCCGACAAAGACTACTTAATCACAAACACAAAATGTGATTTCGACTTCACAGACCTACATTCATGGCTTAAATAAATCTTCCTGGACCAGAGTGATGAAATTGGACTCTGGGAGTCCAACCTACCCTTGTATCTTTTCCCCCAGATTCACCACTTCTCAAAATTTTCCCTCAAGTGCCAAGCCCACTATATCCCCGAGCAAAGAGCCATTTTGTCCTCGTCTGGGAAAATTATTTTCCTCATCACGCCAAAAACCATCGACCAAATGATGCAAATATCCTGAGTTGACTCTACCTCACCTTTTAACCTCGAGATCATTATAGAGTTATACCAGAAGTTGTCATTTCCTCAAAGAGCTCAATTTTTTTAGCTTTTTCTTCCACAATCCACTCAGCTCCCCACTACAAACCCCCCTTATCCTTCCTTCCTATTCTCAATAAAAGGAAACTACGTTATCACGTCGCTATGCGCTTTGCTTGGTTATTTTTCGTATCAATGGGTAGATGAACCCATTTTGGGATTTCTGTCTATTTTCTCCACCCATGAAAAATCCACTACATAGTTCGACTTCAGCACGTTCCTTGTGGACAACATTCATGAGAAATTCATAAATTTCACCACATAAGGCATGTTCTGGTATTCTTCAATACTGGCATACCTATTTGTTTTCTTCCAAGCGAACAAATTTGCTTTTTCTATGCAGAAGATGGACGAAGATGGTAGACCCCAGGCAGTAACAACATGGACTTCTCTACTCAGACATAACTCCATGGAATTCAGTGTCAAGCAGTTCATCGAGCAGTTCTACCACCCAGTGGTGAGTATGCTTAGTGGCAGACCCGAACCCAGAATTAATGACGAAGTTCAGAGGATCCTACATCTCTCAGACCATACAAAGACTGGTGATTGGTACCTGTACCAAAATCACACTAAGATTAGAGTTTATGGGTGCGAGTTGGCCCCATATAAACTACCCAAGTACTTACCTATCATAATTTTTTCCCTAGAATACATAAGGCAGATGATAAACTCAGATGATATACATTTTGTGTCTTTGAAGAAGAAGCAACAACTCAAAATCAAAGGGCAGATTGTGTCTTTCATCTGTAACAGTTGAGGCGCTGGGGAGGAAGCATACAGACTACTAAAGGAAATGAAATTCTTTGTTAGTTTCACTTGGCACTATGATCTGTGCGGGATAATTTATGAGATGAGGATAAAAAATAAGAATATCCCGTATGTTCACATATCTAGGCCTGAGGTAGAAAAAATTTCCAACCAGACAGAATGGGAGCCAAATACTTTGGTTGAGATAGAACAATAGGACCTCCCAGTCACTGTATCATAGACGAACACACCAAAGCCTCCAAAGGAGAAAAGGCCTAGGCAGGATCTGTCACCTCCTATCACTGAAGTATCATCTGAAGAATTTTGACCACATACCAAGAGGCCAAAAGCCAGTCCAGCTCCTGAACCAGCTAGAGAAAAGGCAATTCCATCCACTACAATGATGGAGGTTGATCGGTCACTCCTCAGTACAAGCAACAAGAAAATCATAACCTCAGTATTACCAAAGAATCCTACAGATACTCCACCAATCAACCAGCCAGGCAAGACAGAATCGAAGCTGAGTATCTTTGAGAAATACGATTTGATCAAGAAAAAGAATCAGACTCTAATAGCACCACATATGCCCAGTTCTGGAAGCAGACGTCAACTGCACAACACAGGCTGCTATTGGCATTTGACACTGTGAAAGGAAGAATGCACATGGAATTTCTCAAAGCACAGGTGCCAGACCCAAAGGTAATCACCGATTACAAAAGGGCAACTTTTGAATTCCAGACCAAGGACGTGCATCTAGCTGATCAAATGGATCTGCATAGGAAAATTGGAGAAATTGTTTTCTCCACGTTGGCACATGCTTCCACTACTGCCTCCAGGTTACAAGTGTCTCTGAATAACATCTAGACGTAGTTGAATTTGGAGAAAATATCATCCTTTGCCAAGGATAACAGGATTAAGACGTTGGAGGAACTGGTCCTCAAGATCGGGTATGATCCCTCGAATGTGAAAGCAGTCGAGGAGATGATCAAGAATAAAAATGTAGACATAACATCTTTGAGGAAACAATTGAAGCTACCACCAACAGTAGACTCGCAGGCAAAGGAAATAACGAAGACAAAAGGAGAAAAAGATGAGATGCTTAAGTTGATGATGGAGCAGAATGCACAATTGAAGGAAATGGAAGTTGAAATGGAGAAGCTAGTGAAAGAGAAAGAAAAGTCAAAACCCATCAAAGTCATTCCATTGAGTGCAGTTCCACTCTCAGGAGTGAGCACAACATCACTAGCAAAAATTCCATCGGCAAACCCATTGACGTCTCTGTAAAAGATTGTTGAACTGGCTAAGTCTATGGAAGAGATGAATTTGCAAGAAACATAGATTAGCAGGATAAAAAAGGAGATTGAGAACCTCCAGGAACTCAAATCTTCTTACCAAACCAACTACTCTAAGGAAAAACAAGTGTTAGACCAACTCAAACAAGAGTTACAATAGCTTCGGAAGAAAACAATGGCAGGCAAAACACTGGCTGAAGTCAAAGAAAGTGTCTGGACAGACATCACCAAGTCTATGAATGAAATATGGCCAATGATACAGATTATGTTTGAGAAAAATGAACTGGTACAGAGAAGTAAACAAGCCATCGAGAAGATTAGAATAGAACTGGGAGAGATGCCCACAAAGGCTAATGAAATCATCAAACTCCTGAATTCTAAAACCAGAGAGGAGCTGGAAGAGCTGAGAATTGAGGATAGAACGAAGACCATCCTTGAGGTCAAGAGAGTCATGACCAAGAGAGTACTGATGCTACAGCTGGAAGAAAAGGTTCAGGCTATGGACCTAGGGGTACAAAGGTTTTTCAGCAAGATCGAGGCTCTACAGAAGAAAGGTCTTCCTAGCTTGAAGGTGATAAATGACAAATTGATGACGCTCCCCGATTACAAAAAGAGACTAGCCGCTGTGGCTAAGGATAGTTCGAAATTTTTCAGGAATTCAAGGTAGTATCACTGGAAAGGAATTCCTAGATGTGCTACAGTTGGACATCAACATACAACATGAGATCTGGTACATCTTCATCATCAAGCCTACTTTTTCCAAGTACACAGAGATGGATGAAGTCTACCGAAGGTTACTCAAAGTCAGCGTTCCCAGTCATCTTCGATGGGAAGTTCTTTGTAACTTGATCGAGTAGTCGATGAGCTGTCCTAGACTAGTTAGCTATCCAGTCAAACGAGGTCATGCAGAGGCCTCACCAATGGTTCACCCAGAAAACAACATGAAGTTTCGACACATCATCAAACAATTTCCTAGATTTTTGTAATTTGTTAAGTTAGTTAAGCTAAAAATAGATTTAGCACGTCCTGATATTTAATGACAGGATCGTTTGTAATTTTGGGTTATAAATACTTCACTTTTCGAAGTATTGAGGGTTTATCTTTATGCCCTATGAGTTATCAGACTGTAATATTTTTCAACAGATCTTCCATTAATACAAAGAGACATTTTCACAGGATTCTTATGTGTACTCATTGGTGATGTTTTCCTTTCTAAGTTAAATGTTATTCTCGCTTAGTTATCGCACCGTTTTCTAAATCTAATCTTTGAAAGTAACAAACGTTGCAGGATTTATCTTTGTATACCATGTTTCTGATTTTAAAAGATTTTAGTGTTTCATCTCCTGATTTTACGATAAAGAAATTCTTAACTGCTTCTTTGTTGTAATTGACATTCTTATCTTTTCTGCTATTCCTCATTTATGCTGCTAAAAGAATCCAGCGATTACATTATCTCTCCCTGTGAAAGGTTTCTTTGTACTCAGGTTAGATTTAATTTCATGATACAGACCCCATAGCCCAATGGATGTGTAAATCTCTCTTAGCCAACCCAACGAAAACTACAACAAACAAAAAAAATATATTTTATTTAACTAGCCTAATATTTTAAATTTGAAACATATCTAAGTCATACAGAGAGATCCCTCTCTGAAGATGGTAGGGCTATATCCCAGCTTCGAAGTGGTTGGATAAAGTTACCTCCCATAGATTTCTTCTTTTCCGTCAACCTATAGGAAATTTATAGAGCGTTAACATAGTGGCGACCATACTGGGGAACATAGCTGAACAAATTTTAACCTCATGTATTATTTTCCCTGGAAGAAATTTTTTCTTCTGGAATATTGCAAATCTGAGAAAGAAGTAATGTTTAGAGGTTGTTAAAAACTTGCACATATTATTTTTTGATTCGTAAAACTAAAAAGTATATATATATATAAATCAAAAAGAAATCTGGCTCCCAAAAGAGCTTATACTTGATCTCACCCAGACCCACAACTTGCGATAGCAACTGATAATCCAAAACAATTACTCAGGAAAAACACCATTGTTGAAGGTTCAGTAAGTCATAATCCCCTTTAGAAGTCCCCTTCTCTTCCAGAGGAGCTTGTTTCCCTTTAGGATCTTGACTTTGACATCCTTTTTGAACAAAGCCTGTTTAGAAAGAAATCTGATAGCTTTGTGGCTGAAACCGTTCTGGATCCAAACGTCTTGCGAATCTGGACTCCTGAAGTTCTATCTCCCACTGCTCACTCTGTGCTAGCTAGCCCCTCCTCGTCCTTGTCTTCTGTTACAACCCCACCTATCATCCAGGTTACCATCCTTCCCCCTCCGCCTATCATGGTAGCCAGATATGCTCCCTTGGTATTGGCCGCACCTCTTCATGCTATGCCCCAGGATTATCAAACGAGACTCCCACAGTTTGATGGAACAGGACCCTTGAGAGCACAACAACATGTTGATAAAATGAATGATTATTTTGATCTGCAGGAAGTAGATGAGGCTGACGTTCAAATGAGATTGTTTGCACAAAGTTTGATAGGTGACGTTAAGAAATAGTATAAAGGTTTACGTGTTGTCTCAGTGCTCAACCTTATCGCATTCCAAAGGAGTTTTCTAGACAGATGGGAGGTAAAGAAAAACCCTCTCCAAATCTTGTCAAAATATGAAAATATCAGAAGAAATCAAGGTGAGACAGTACAAGATTACTGCACCCGTTTCAATAACCTGTACAATGCAATTCCAGTCAATATTAAACCTCTACAAGGTTTGGCATTGATAAAATTCCCTGATGGTTTTGACACGGATATGTCGTATCAATTAAGGGAAAGAAACTCCACCACCCTGGAGGAGATGCAGAAAAGTGTAATAAGTGTGGAGGCCAACCTGTTGGCAAAAAGGGCACGACAAAGGACATAGAGGAGAGTCACAATCAAAGAGGAACCTTCCACATCAACTTCCGATTCCAAATTGGATTCCTTGGCCAGAGCAATGGAAAGAATGATGGAGAGACTTACTGTATCCGAAAGAAATCCTCCTAGAGAAAACCCACCAGCTCCTCAAATTTAGAATCCTAACATCAGAAGAAACCCTCCTCAAATCAGGCAAAGAGATCCTAGGGATCAAAGGGAACAGAGAGGTCCTGATAACAGATCAGACCACCCCTACAAGAAAATTATGCTGATGAAGGAGAAGAAGTAATTGAAGAACTGGAGGATACTCACATAAACCTCATGGGCATTCACGATAACGAAGCTATTTTCCTTACCCAGGAAGAGCAAGAACTTTTTCTTCTCTCTCAAACAAAGGTAAGTAAAGAAGTTGAAAACTCCAAACAACAGGCATTTGAAAATTCTATTTTGGAGGTACACCGGTAGTACAATCTGCGGAGTAAAAAGACAGACGAAAATTCTCCAAAAAAGGTGACCGAAATGAAGAAGATAGTCGAAACCAAAAAAGCCCCTGAGCCTTCTGCTGAGAACAACCCTGAGAAAGGTAATGATGAAGTTCCAGCAAAAAGAAACCCTACTATTCTGAAAAGATCATTGCAGACTGAGGTTTCATAAACTAACCCACCAAATACTTCTGGCCAGAAGAGTGTGGTGGAAAAATCGAAATTGCTGAACCAAAGCATAGCAGCTACACCTTTCAGCCTCGAAGGGGAATTAGCCAAAGTAAAAATTCCCATTCCCCTTTCTGAGTTGATGAGAAAAGACGCTTACTGATTGCAGGTGATCAAAGCACTGAGAATTGAACCTGATATAGGCACAAAGGCCTTAACCGTTGGATCAATGAATCATTTAGATACTATAAACCTTACAAATGATCAACCTGAACTTCTATTCGGACTTGAAGTGGATGGTCAGACCGACAATGGTGTTGTCGCTCCTTTTTACATCAGCCTTAATATACATGACCTGATTCTACATAATGCTATGTTAGATTCGGGTGCTTCCCATAATCTGATGCCTAAAACAGTGATGGAAAAATTGGGACTTGAGGTTACCAGACCTTACAAGGACTTACAGTCTTTTGAATCCAGTAAAGTTAGGTGTATCGGTTTGATCAAGGATCTGTGTATCACCCTGGTTCAGATTCCCACAAAAAGCATGGTCATGGATGTTGTGGTTGCGGACATTCCCCCGAAATATGGTATGTTGTTGTCCTGGTCTTGGGGGGCCAAGTTGAAAGGTACTTTGCAGTTGGATATGTCGTATGCCACTGTCCCAATTTTTGGGAAACAAAGAAGACTATACAAAGAAACACTGATGAAATACATGGTTAGCAACCAAGAAAAACCACATAATTATCCTTTGTACTCTGCACATTCTGACCTGGATTCCTTTATCCTATATAATGATGGAAATACGGGAGAACCAATCACTCAGCTGGAAGAAGATACATCTGGTCCGGATGAAGGCCAAGAAATCACCGAGGCAGAAAGAAACAAAAATGTGATAACTGAAGAATTGCCAGCGGATTTCTAGAGCATGGACTTTGATGGGGCCGTAAGCAAAGAAGGAGCTGGAGCAGGAGTTTGTTTGCACAATCACAGATCCAGGTATTCAGAAAACCATTCTTACAAACTGAATTTTCAATGCACTAACAACATAGTTGAGTACGAAGCTTTGATGCTCAGTCTTAAACTATTAAAGAAGGTTGGTGCCAAACAAATCACGGTAAGGGGAGATTCTGAATTAATTATAAAATAAATTAAAGGTGAGTATGCAACAAAACATCCCCATCTTAGAGCTTATAGGAATGCTATTATGGACTCCCTTAAATGTTTCACTGAAGTTGATTTGCAGGTGATGCCTAGGGGACATAATATTTTAGAAAACGGGTTAGCTACGTCAGTAGCCACATGCAAGATACCTTTTCGTTCCACTCGCCCATACACGGTAGAGGTGAAGTGCATACCAATTGTTCCAGACAACATCAGATACTAGCAGGTATTTGGCAATGGTGATCAAATCGAAGATTTTCTACAATGTAAAAATGATTTCGAGTGTACAAACATAGACTTAGAAAATGAAGATGAAAATGTAAAAAGACCTGATTTTGGAAATGATAGTGTAAATAAGATAGATTCAGGAGAGTTGGGTGAGGATGAGATAGAAGCTGGTGTTTTGCATTTAAAAAGTAATGTTTTACCTAGGGGTTTAGTTCCTTTAGAAGACCTATTTAATTTTAATGATGTAGCTAAAAAACCGAAAATTGAAGCCAGTGGTCAAGAAGTAGAAGATTGTAATATAGGGACAGAAGAGAAACCCAAGCTGGGGAAACTTTCCAAATCATTACCCCCTGAGAAGAAACTCAAATACATTGAGCTTTTCAAGGAATATTCAGACGTATTTTCCTGGGGTTATGAGGACTTGAAAGCTTATGACACCAGCATCATACAACATAGGATTCCAATAAAAGAAGATCAAAAACCTTTCAGACATAAACTTAGAAGAATCAATCCCAAGCTACTTCCCCTGATATAAAAAGAAATCAAAAAAATGTACGATGCTAAAATCATAGTCCCGTTACGATTTTCCAAACAGGTTTCAAATTTGGTCCCAACACAAAAGAAATCCGGAGAAATAAGGCTTTGCATCGATTTCCAAAATCTGAATAAGGTCTCTCTGAAGGACAGTTACCCATTGCCAAAAATGGACCACATATTACAAAGGGTAGTCGGATCCAGTCGAATCTCTTTACTCGATGGGTTCTTGGGTTATAATTAGGTCCTCATTCACCTAGATGACCAAGAGAATACAACTTTCACAACACCATGGGGTACTTTCATGTATGTGAAAATGCCTTTCAAGTTGATGAACGCTGGGGCCACTTTCCAGAGAGAGATGGACATCTCTTTTGTGGAAGAACTTGGAAAATTTATTTTCATCTATCTGGACGACGTAATTATGTTTTCCCAATCTGATGACGATCACTTATGACATCTCAAACGAGTTTTTGAGAAATGCAGGAAATTTGGGATTTTTTTGAATCCTAAGAAGAGACTTTTCAGATTAGAGGAAGGTAAACTTCTAGGGAACATAATCTCTAAGGACGGAATTAAAATAGACTCTAGCAGAATCGAGGCCATTCAGAAATTAGAACACCCAAGAAATATCAAAGAGTTACATTCTTTTATCAGAAAAATAAACTTTCTGCGAAGATTCATACCCAACCTGGCTGAGCTTCTCAGAAACATCACAAACATGTTAAAAAAGGACACAAAAAAAAAATGGGACACTGAGTCCAGGCAGTATTTTGAACAAGTCAAATGCGCACTCACGCAGGCTCCAGTATTGATCAGTCCTGACTTCACCAAAGATTTTTATCTTTTTTCTTTCGTCTCTGAACATACCATTGCAACAATATTACTGCAGAAAAACAACGAAGGGTATGAACAACCCATAGCCTTTTTTAGTAAATCTTTAAGAGATGCTGCTTTGAATTATAAAATAATGGAGAAAAAATCTTTTGCCTTAGTGAAAGCCATAAAATATTTTAGAGTATACATTCTCCATTCCCACACCATTGTATATGTTCCAAATGCGGTAGTAAAAGACATTTTAACCTAGGACAATCCAGACGGCTGAAGAGGAAAATGGATTGCTATCATTCTAGAGTATGACATAGAGATTAAGCCTACTAAACTGATTAAAGGTCAAGGTCTAGCAAAGTTAATGGCTGAATCAAATTTGCATGCTCTTGACATTAATTTCTTAGCTGCAGTAGATGATCAGGGTGAGAAGGTGACTCCAAGCATGAGAGAGGTATTTCAGAACTCTCCATGGTACGCAGACCTAATATTTTTTTTGCATAATTTACAAGCTCCCCCTGGTCTGACCAAAACTAAAGCTAGGTTTTTGAAATTGAAAGCATTAAAATTTTGCATTCTAGAAGGCAATCTGTATTGGAAAGATCCTGGAGGTGTTTTTTTAAATTGTCTATTGAAGGATGAAGCTGACAAAGTACTGCAGGAAACTGTGGTGGCCATCTGAGTTGGAATACCACATCCAACAAAATCCTCAGAGCTGGATTCTATTGGCCAAATCTATTCGCTGATGTGCATCATAAAGTTACTTCGTGTCATAAATGTCAGATGTTCGAAGGAAAAAGGAAACTTCTTCCTCTACCCCTGAAACCAATCTCCGTTGAAGCCCCTTTCCAGCAATGGGGATTAGACTTCATCGGAGAAATACATCCACCCTCTTCGGGGAAGCACAGGTGGATTCTTACTGCCATGAATTATTTTACAAAATGGATCGAAGCAGTACCAAGCAAGCAAGCCACTGATTCTATCATTATTAAATTTCTTGAAAATAATATCTTGTCCCGTTTTGGATGTCCTAGAAAAATTATAACTTACAATGCAGCTGCTTTTCGATCTAAGAAACTCATAGATTTCTATAACCAGTATCATATTGGTTTGGGTCATTCCACAGCTTAATACCCTCAAGGAAATGGGCTAGTGGAATCATCAAATAAAACCCTAGTAAACATTATCAAGAAAACAAAAAGTCATGGAATAACAATTTGGTTTTCGCACTATGGGCTGACAGATTGACCACCAAAAGGTCAATCGGTATGTCACCATATCAGCTGGTCTATGGCATAGAAGTAGTCTTTCCCACTTCCTTAGGAGTTCCTGTCATGAAATTGCTTCAATACATACAAGCCGAGCCGAACGACTCCCAAAGAAGGATCAACCAGATGATCCATTTGCAGTAGTCCAGGGAAGAAGTATACAACAAGACTTAGGTAGTCCAAGAAAGCATTGAGAATATTTTTGACAAAAGAACCAAGCAGGATGATTTCAAGCTAGGTGATTTGGTGCTGAGATGGGATTCCTGAAATGAAGACAAGGAAAAGCATGGAAAAATCAATAGTCTGTGGAAAGGACCATACATGATTCAATCATTCAGAGGGAATAACGCCTTCTTGCTCAACAACAGTGCTGGGACGGATCTTCCAGGAGGACCTGTAAATGGAAGAATGATGAAGCATTATTCACTGCCTTAGTAGGGACCTGAATTCACACTTTCCATTGTACAAACCATTTTCCTTTTTCTTGCGAATTTCTGAGTGAATAACTTTGGTCAGATGGTTGAAGCCCGAAGAGAAGGCCCTAAGCCACTGACCATTGTCTTCCAATTTTTCAAAATAAAACCAATCAAGCAACAAAGGCGACTATGGAGAAAGTTTTAGAACATCAGGAATCAGGATTCTTGGCACTTCACAAGGAGAGTACTATCCCCAGGTGGAGCCGTTTTTATAACCATATAATTTATAGGATCAACTAGTGACTGAAATGTTATCTCTTTAGTGTTTTTGTTTGTCAAATGATTTTTCATTCTACAAATAATTTGAGAAAAGAAAGAAAAAAGAAAAAGAAAAAGAAAAAGAAAAAGAAAAAGAAAAAGAAAAGAAAGAAAAAGAATAAAAGAGGGCATAAAAGAAATTCAATAGAGCCCCATGCAATAATAGTGACTTGGTCCATACCTTTCAAGCATGGTCAAGTTCTTTTAAATTGATGTTGATAGGAATAGTGAATAAGATTGGATAAACTTTTTAATCTTAGCCAAGTGATCTAGGTTAGTTAGTGAATAAATCTGGCCAGACTGCCTAATCTTTATCAGATAGCCCCATTATAGAGTAAGTTCTTAGTCCAACAGTTTAATCTGGGCTAATTGTCATAGGAAATTAGGTTAGAACATAGGGTAGTTTTCTTTATTTCAATAAAACCAACTCGATGATCGATGTTGGACCATGTCTTGGATTCTTAAAAGGTTGGTTGTCTAACCCCTTGGTGCTATAAACATGTGAAAGCTTGGGAAAACCCATGATATGCACTTATCATAAGTTCTCTGGGCACATATGCTTTCGTGCTCGCATTTATGCACCACTCATGTATCAACGGCTCAGATGTTCGCACCCAGATCTACAGTGGACAAGTCTTTCTGGACCCCATTGAAGGAAAATCTTCCTGTGGATAGGTATATCTCCTCAAAGAGATAGACTCTTCACTCTAAGATAGAAAGTGCTTATCATGGTCAGTGACTTCCTTTTAGGTATAAACAAACTAATGCATGAAGAGGAAGGAGGAAAGACGTACCTTTTACTGGTGTTTGTCCCTGAACGCTTCGAGTTGAACTCCAATCTTGAGCTCCCCGATAAGCCCTATAGACAAACAAAGTACAACCACTTCCTATTCTATCGATATTAGTTCGAAGCAGACCTATCTACTTAGAGACAAATTCATGTAATGTCAAACACAAATTAGAAAGAAACATGCCAAGCATATTACATTAATGAGGAAAAAACGTTACTTACAGCCATAGATGGAATGTACCAGTTTCATCAAGTTCTCCTTTCCTAACCCTTTCTCAAAAGCTCCACGATTGCAATGTCGGTAGCTTTGCTAATTAGCCTCCACTTCACTGTGTGTTTTCTATGAGATCATAGGTTTCATGCTTCTCATCCCTTCTTCAAATATCACTTATGAGATCGTAAGTTTAGTATGATTCTTCATCCTGCTCCCCCTTTCACCATGAGAAAGCTTGCTTATATAGTCTTGGAGAGGCTAAACAACTTGAGATATCTTTGGGGTGAGTTGAGGATTTTCCTCCTTGAGTTAGGGATCTTCCCTAAGATCATGGCTGGACTAGGGATTCAAATCCAACTGCCTTCCAAGATTGAATAGATCCTCCCCTCATTCATCTCAACAAACCAACTGTTGCCCAGAATAGGTAGCGCTCCCTTAAAAAGGCCATCAGAGCGTTATAACGCTCCCCAGTAGGCTTTAGGGGGGCACCAGCACTCCAAAAAGTAGTAGCGCTCCTTTAAAAGGGAAGAGGTAGTGTTATAATTCTCCTATGTAGTGTATAGGGGGGCGCCAGCACTCCTGAGAGAGGTACAGGGGAGCGCTCTCCTCCAAAAACTCAGTTTTTTGGGTTCTTTCAGTTGGAAAGAGATTCATAAGCCCAGTTAACCATTCCTCCTCTTCCAAATCAAGTGTTTAAGGTGTTTCAAGTGTCTTTTTGATGTCATTATAAGTATGACATAAGCATCATGGAAGTATGCTTTGCTTGACACTTGCGACACTTGTGAGCAAAATGTGACACTTGTAATGATGACACTTGCGTCACTATCGAAGTGAGTAATTTTGATGTGTAACAGATTGCCCCCCAAAGTATGAAGTTAGAAGATGAGAACTGATAACTGAAATGCTTTGTAGACTTTCAAGCAAGTGTATAGATGCAGTGAACCTGAAAAAAGATGCACACAAACATCCAACAATATTATGGCATGTTTCAAACCCAAGGTAGGCATACCTATGCTTGGGTGATCAAGACCTGCAAGATATGGCCACCATAAAATACACTGCGGATCCATAATTGTATTGATAAAAAGGTATAGCCATTGAAAATACATTGTGGATCTATACTCTTATGACATGAACTGATCGTAGCCACGAAGAATACACAGTGGATCTACGAGATGACAAGACATAGCCACGACCAATACAAAGTGGATCTATGTAAGAGTATATGTGTCATTGTTCAAAAGAAATTCCATTGCAACCTGGGAAAAGTACATATCAGAGTGATCACTCAACCCAGGGTCTTATTACCGACCTCGATGTAGTGCGAATCTAACCATGTGAATAGATGTCCTGATCTCGAACATGGTAGAAACCACTTGATTACCGGTCAATGATGTAAACCGTTAACAAGCGCGAGGGAAATCACCATTTATGTCAATGATTCCCAAGGTACTCTAGTACATTCAAATGAATGTGAATGGATGAGATGAAGTCGAGCATCCATGGAATCATTCGATCAGAGGTCAATGATGTAAACCCACTGTCGAACGTGAGAAGGCCTGCCATTGAGGCATGCAAGTCCCAAAGTACTAATTGGTTTCTAAGTCTAGTTCCTAGATAATGTGTTTAAGTCGATAGGAATAGACTCGTCGAAGGAGGACCTTGATGTATCCCCCATCAATGACACGAAACAGACACAGAGATGTAATTGGTAGATCAAATGAACATGGACTGACATGGGTATTGAGACAAGATATTTGTAATGGCTGACTCTCGAGGTAGATACATCTCTTGAACACTGAGGCACGACAGCAGAAACATGGCATGGACAAAAACTTGATTATGCAGTGGATGTTATGACTTACGTCAGGTGAACCAAAGGAATATAGGAAATAGGATTGGCTCAATGCAGAGTTTCAGTGGATTGAAATGCGTGCAAAGACAAGGTTCTGTGTTCAATGGCGACCATAAGAGTTACTCGGTGATGTTCTCGAAAGACTGCTTGGCTTGCTTCTTTCAAAATTTTCCCCCATCCAGATAGATGAGTACCTCTTTTTGATTTAACGAGCTCGAGGAGGGTAACACATGCTCGATATAACTCACCTTTGGTAAGTTCCTCTTCCTTTGTTTAACGAACTGGAAGAAGTAAGGGTTCGGTCCCGTATGGGCCTGTCGATGTTTGTTTAGCGAGCCCAAAGACAGGAAACTCGAAGGTTTTCCATGATTATAGAGTCTGGAAAAACACTTAAAAGGGAACTCTCTCAGTTCCTTTTTCGTAAAGTAGTCTGACAAGACCAAAAAAGAGATAAACTATTGCTCAACAAACGTTTTCTTCAAATTTTTTAATGAGCGTGAAGAGAACAAGGTCGCTCGACAATCTTTTCATGTTTAGAGAGTCTGAAAAGAACTTATAGATGACTCCAATGTTTTCCTTTTTCGTAATGTTAGTCTTGTGCGGCCGAAAAAGAGATAAATTATCACTCGAAAGACGCCCTTTCAAACCTTTTAATGAGTGGTAAAGGAAGCAAGATCACTCGGCAATATTTTCATGTTTAGAGAGTCTGAAAAGAGCTTAAAGAAGACTCCAGGGAGTTCCTTTTTCATGTATCCATACAGGTCCAAAAAAGAGATAAAAGTCTACCTGGATGCATTCTCATGTATTTACGATCACGAGAAAGAACAAAGACTAAGCTCGGTATGCCCCCAACTTGAAAAGCTAGTGGCTTAACTCCAGAATGATCATCAAAGGCTGGAGACATGCCCTCCAAGCTTCAATTCATTCATTGACTTCGAGGTTGTCACTAATTTCTCTAGAAGATGAGAAAAAGGAGAAGGGTGGATGAAAAGAAGGTTCAAGAGACATGACTGTTTCATTTTTTAATGAGTTTGACATAGGAAAAGAACTATGCTCAGGACCTCTATTTCATTTTTTAACGAGCTTGCCACAGAGAAGAGAAACTATGCTCATGACCTCTTTTTCATTTTTTAATGAGCTTGCCACAGAGAAGAGAAACTATGCTCGTGGTTTCTTCCTGATCATGGCTTCCGAGAGGATAACGCTCTGGAAGGATACCATGTCAAGGGACAAAAATCGGTCATGGCCTCCAGGAGATCTTCGCTGGATGGAAGATAATCACTCAGGAAGGACCACATGTCGAGGGTCGTGATAGGAGTAAGGAGATTAGGTTCCAATAACCCTACCGAAGAAATCACCATGTCCACTACCGGATCCAAATCGTCGAAAGTTGAAATCATGGGAGATAATGAAAAATCAACACCAGGAGGGGAGACAGACTGTATATCTGCCCGAATTTCTGCACGAGGGGGAAGAAAAGAAGATCGGTGACGGTTATTATCCCGAGGTAACTTGTCAATGTGAAAAATTTCCGAAATAGATTCATCACAAGGAAAAATTGGGGAAATGCAGTGGATTGTAGACGACAAGGAACACAACTGTGATTGCATTGAGGAACTGCCAGGTGCTAATAGATGTTGGTCATCCGATGAGAGATATAGGATAGAAATGTATGATGTTTCAGCTGGACTAAGATGCATGACATCACCTAGTGCATCGAATTCCAACGGAAGAGGTACAATCCAAGGGTCATATGATTCCAAAGATTGATAAGCCACGGTTGAAATCATATTGACGGTGGCAATATGATGTGTAGTCAGTGGAAGTGGTGTAGGGAAGGTACCCATTAGGCTAGAATATTTTAGTAACCCAACACCAATGCTTTCATATGTGATCTTGTGGTGTCCCAAGAAAGGAATATTGTTGGTAGTGGGAATGCGAGCATCGGTCATGCAAAAAACCAACTGATCAACAGTGACAATTTTTCCCTGATGAGGAAATTGTACACATCAAAAAATCGATGAGGCAATGACAGTCATAGCATAAAACCAACTTCTTCCAAGTAACAAGTTGTAATCGAGGGGAGCATCGACCACCTCAACATCAACAGTAACAGTTTTGCCACCAAATTGGATGGGCAGGGACTGTAAAAGCCTATGGGGATTAAAACCTTGCTCGTCGAAGGCGCATAACATCGTTGGGGATTTTTTGAGTGCTGGTGATTTTAAACCTTTCCAACATGGAAAATACATGACACAAGTCGAGGCTCCCTCATCCAGAATAGTTCGGTGGATTTGTTGGTTATGAACAACAACATCAACTTGGAAAGCAAGCTGATGGGAGAGTCGAGATGCGTAATTTTCTAGGTTGAACATGATCTGATTGGACGACTCAGGATCAACAGCGCCAAGAGTGGCCAAGAGTGTTCTACGTTGACTAGGGCAGTGCTGTAGAACTTCTAATGCAGACATAGCAGACGGTGCTTGAGCCAAATCTTCAACAATGCTGTAGTTCTGGGCAGCGCGTGAACTAGGATTAAAGGTAGCTTTACGCATAGTGCTCTTAGGAGGGCGTAAGATAGAGTCGAACGTGGGTTTCTCAATATGGAGTGGTCCAGATGGAGGATTAACCGATGGAAGACTAACAGAAGACGATGAGGGATCTGGTAAATTACCAATACTGTTAGTGTCTTTTCCTTTATCATGGTTACCTGGTGTGTCGTATGTTTTAGAGTGAGTGGTCAAATTGATCCCATTAAACATATAAATATGTGCACTCGACGAGGACTCATCATGAGGATCGCTAGAACTACCCCCCGGGGAGGGGGTTTGAGCAACCATGGATTGTTGCTATGGAAAAGGCTGAGTAAGCACAGCGGGTTGTGACTTTCCTTGGAAAATTTTGGCCACTTCATTGCAAAGTGGACAGTCTCGAGTGTAGTGATCGTCACCACAAATGATACATGGGAATTTCAGTTTTCGTTGTGGTTTCTTTTCGCTAGCTGGTGGTTGAGCTTGATTTTTTGTTTGTTCATTGTTATTTTTTGATTTATTATTTGTCTTCTTCTTACATTCGGATTGTTGTGAAGGGGAAGATTGAACTGCATTCACCTCAGAGATATGAGTTTGGGGGGAGGTAGAGGAGGGTGTAGTTGATTTGGAAAAAGATTGAGTTTTGACGGAACCAATAACACCATCCGCATGAGATGAGGATGATGGCTTAGAAGGATCGGTATTAGCTCGAGCAACATTCAGAAGTAAATCATACAAAGTACCAGATTGGGAATAAACCAAATCTAAATACTGAGCCAGAGCGATGGCTTGTTCCTCTATGACCGCACCACCCATAGCGACATCATGAGCGATTAGGGGTAACAGTGATTTAGTAAACCATTCCGCCAATAGCATGTCAGTAATGACTGCCTTGATCATCCTTCATCGTCGCCTCCACTCATGAATATGGTCAAAGATATGCACAGAGCTAGTTTGACGAAGGGAGTTCAAGAGTTCAGTACCCGTCTCGTAGCGAATAGGTAGTTGAAAGTGCGTGAGGAAAGACATGGGAAGGGAATTGAAATCATGAAAAGAAGCACGTGGTAGTTCAATATACCACTTTGTTGCTGAACCGATAAGTGTTCGCTGGAAAAGACGCAAATGTATAGAATCATCCATGAGGGAGTTTGATGAACACCATAAATAGAAAGTCATCACATGGTTGTTCAGATCTTTGCCAGGGTTTCCGTCAAATTTTGGAATATCAGAAGGAAGTTTAGCTGGAATGACTGGCCAAACCGGTGAATGAGAAATAGGATAATTAGTTAACCGAGACAAGTCTGGGAGATCCAGAGTCGCAAGGAAAGGTAGTTGTCGGGTAATGTGCGAATGATACTGGTGTGGCAAAGGAACACCAATAGGACCATAGACTGGGTTAGGTGGATAGTTGTAACCAGTAGGTCCTCCTACATATGGTTGTTGCTGGCCAGGATAAGAAGGATTTGATGGTGTATGAGAAACATTGGCATAACCCGGTGGGCTCTGAACATTATAGGCCGGGTGATTTATTTGTCCATGAGGAGGATAAACATTTTTCCCTTGAGAATGGTAAGGAGTATATCCCGGAGGCAAATACACATGAGGCCCATGAGGAGGATAAGATTGTGGTCCCGGAGAACTCCAAGTGGTGTTTGGGATGTCTCTTGGATAAGATTGCCTGTAAGATGTTCTGGAAGGGACAGGATTGGATACTCCTCCTAGTGGGTTATTATTCAAGTGTCCCCCAATGTGGGGTTGAGTAAAATTGCCTCCAAAATATACTCCCCAGGATTGTGAAGGGTTTCCAGCAAACGAGGGTTTCCCCCCTACCAGCTGTGGATTTATGACCAAGGTATGACTGGCAAACGGAGGTTTCCCTCCAGGAGGAGCATGAAAAGGGGTTGTCTGCTGGGAGGGGGAGGCCCGCCATGGAAAGGTATTCCTCCAGGAGAGAAAGGTGCATTGGATGGTGGTTTCCCTCTAGCCAGTTGTGTTTGGCCAACAGGGGTCTGTGTTCTTGGGTGAGAAGATGTCCCAACAAGATCATGTGGAACATGTGGAGCTGTAGAGTAAAATCTTGTAGAAACGGGGGTAGATATTGAAGTGCTTTAGGGATGAGTAGAGGTGATGAGTCCAACATTAGGATGGACTTGTGCTGGTGTAACAGTAGGGTTAACAACCTGATCAACTAGGCGATTCATGGTTTGACTGGATGGTCCTGTTTCACTAGGAGGGTCATGAGGATGAAACGGTTGTTGAAAGGATTCGAAATTTTCATAGAGATTGCATCTCGATGAAGTCCTCCATACAGAAAGAGAAGGTGTGGGATTGGTATCTACTGCGGTGATAGGA
Source organism: Picea engelmannii (assembly GCA_009831015.1). Taxonomy (NCBI): domain Eukaryota; kingdom Viridiplantae; phylum Streptophyta; class Pinopsida; order Pinales; family Pinaceae; genus Picea; species Picea engelmannii. The sequence continues at coordinate 353,850 of ML788436.1, forward strand.
CGAACATGAGTCTTATGCTCGTCACCAAAGATTGGTTCTGTGGATCCCATATATGTTTCGGTAAAGATCCTATCTGATAATCATGGGATCTCTTCATCTATGATGTTCCCAAGGGAGTCTAAACGAACCAAAAGTGGTTTGAGAGGGCTTACCGACACAGATGTAGTGGGATTTTCAACCCTGACCAAAGTGCCTTCTGAGTTATCTAACGGAGGAGAAATAACACTTCCAGCATCAGATTGATTTTCTACCTCTCTATGGTAGTTGTCTTCTAGGGGGTTAGGAGGTAAGGGTTGATGGCCTTCTGGAGGCAGCCCTTGCATCCTACGTGATCGGTGAAGACCTTTATCATCTACAGGCTGAATTGTGGAGAATAACAGAACAGACTGAAAATCTAGGGCCAACTAACAAAAAGAAACAACATACACTAATAAAATCTAGGAATCAACCAAGCAAACAAAACTTCTCTCGATGATCGTACTAGTTGGTGATGAAATCCAACGTCGCATGATCAAGTCAAGAAGGGGCTAGGATATGGTGGAACAGTTACAATGGCGACCTGCTTAATGGACTTTCACCTTGGTGCAAGCTTCCACGCAGTAATTGTGGATTTACCCTCCAAGGAGCCTGAGTGAGTTTGACCAATGTCTGTCCCAGGTATAGTGAGACTTCCCTTGACCGTCACCTTGTGTAAGTACCTAAATATTATGGCAACTAAAGACACCAATTCACAGTGATTCCCCGGGTGGGTACAGTTGACAGTCTGATCCGAAACGTATGGGAAGGATAACAAGTCTGAAATCAACCCGAAAGGATCCCACACATAATCATGGGTATACCCTCCAGTGACGCCCAATATACGATCTGACCACTACAAACAGTTGAACCATAGAGGGATAATCTTCATAATTCGCCCGAATGAGACCTCGTGCGTAACCCCTGTGTGAGAGGGGGATCCCAGAAAACCATTACGACAATTGGATTTGACTCTCCCTAGCTCAGGACAATAATGTTTGTTTTGAAAACTTTGGAGAGTTGTACTCACAGCCTAATCCAAAGTGCTAACCCTAGTCTATTGTTGGTGGAAGATCCTAAAAAACAAAAGCGTTCTAGATAATTTTTAATTAGCGTTTGTTTTACAGTTGTTCTTTACTCAAAGGGTGCACGAAAGTGAAACTGATGGAATGAGGACTCAATTCCCAAAAAGATGAATGAAATATGATAAGCAATCATTTATTTTCAATGAACACTTATTTAAGGGAAAGAGAAAGAGTCGTTTTCACTTTCAAACACTAACATGAAATGTCCTCAATCAATTGGTTCTCAATCGAATCCAATGTAGTGCTAAAAAATTTTCAAAAACGCCTTCTAATATGAAAACCAATCACTAATATATGTTTTTTGTCATTTGTATGCAAATGATGATTAATCCAATGTGAATACTTCTCCTACCAACTACCCTTTCAAATCAAGGAGTTTAGACAAACATGATCAGATTTCACACACATGACACACACCCTCTTGCTATGATTGAAACAAGAAGAAAACAGAAGACAAAATATAACAAAGCAAAATCAAACAATTCACACAAAAGAGAGATGTTGAAGAACAATGGCCTCAAAGAACCAAACAAGACGATTCACAGATTTCTGATGCCCTTCACCAGAGTTCTCGCTCAGTCAGATAGGAGAGAAGAAAGCAGTGGATTGATTTCAAGCTCTCAACAACAAAAACTCAAAAATAATGAAGAAGGCCACCAACTTTGAACAACAAAGTGCTTATTTCTTAGAAGGAGGGATGTCAAAGTTCAATGGGAAGAAGCATTGAATCACAAAGAATCTCAGCAAGTGAAAAAACAGGGTCTAAACCTCAAAAATGCAATTTTTGAAAAGATTTTGTGCAAAAAGGGGTTGGCGCTCTGGTGTAAGGGACACAAGGGTGTTATAAATCTTTGTCCAACACCTTTACGGAGTGCTGGCACTCTTCTAAAATAGGCACATGGGCGCCAGGCTTAAAAAACTCATAAAAATGTCCAAAAACCCAAAATTTCAGTCAAATTTTGACAGTCAAGCTGAATGTGATGGGGTAAAGAGTCAATCAACATATGAAATCAAAAAAATGGGGTGAACAAGGTCTAAAAACAATCAAAGGGTAAGACAAGGTCTATGAGGAAAAATCGAAACCAAAAGTTTTGATTCGATTCCCCAGTGGAGTCGCCAATTTCTGTTGAAGGAAAATCTTCCTGCGGACAGGTAGATCTCCTCAAAGAGCTAGACTCTTCACTCTAAGACAGAAAGTTCTCATCATGGTCACTGAATCCCTTTTAGGTATACACAAACTAATGCACTAAGAGGAAGGAGGAAAGACATACCTTTTACCGGTGTTTGTCCCTGCACGCTCCGAGTTGAACTCCAATCTTGAGCTCCTCGATAATCCCTGTAGACAAACAAAGTACAACCACTTCCTATTCTATCGAGATTAGTTCGAAGCAGACCTATCTACTTAGAGACAAATTCATGTAATGTCAAACACAAATTAGAAATAAATAGGCCAAGCATATTACATTAATGAGGACAAAATGTTACTTACATCCATAGATGGAATGTAGCAGTTTCGTCAAGTTCTCCTTGCCTAACCCTTGCTCAAAAGCTCCATGATCGGAATGACGATAGCTTTGCTAATTAGCCTCCACTTCACTGTGTGTTTCCTATGAGATCATAGGTTTCATGCTTCTCATCCCTTCTCCAAATATCACTTATGAGATCATAAGTTTGGTATGATTCTTCATCCAGCTCCCCCTTTCACCATGAGAAAGCTTGCTTATATAGCCTTGGAGAGGCTCAACAACTTGACATATCTTTGGGGTGAGTTGAGGATTTTCCTCCTTGAGTTAGGGATCTTCCCTAAGATCATGGCTGGACTAGGGATTCAAATCCAACTACCTTCCAAGATTGAATAGATCCTCCCCTCATTCATCTCAACAAACCAATTGCTGCCCAGAATAGGTAGCGCTCCCTTAAAAAGGCCTATAGAGCGTTATAGCGCTCCCCAGTAGGCTTTAGGGGGGGCGCCAACACTCCCAAAAGTAGTAGCGCTCCTCCAAAAGGGTAGAGGTAGTGTTATAACACTCCCATGTAGTGTATAGGGGGCTCCCAGCACTCCTGAGAGAGGTATAGGGGAGCGCTCTCCTCCAAAAAATCAGTTTTTTGGGTTCTTTCAGATGGCAAGAGGTTCATAAGCCCAGTTAACCATTCCTCCTCTTCCAAATCAAGTGTTTGAGGTGTTTCAAGTGTCTTTTTGATGTCATTATAAGTATGACATAACCATCATGGCAGTATGCTTTGCTTGACACTTGCGACACTTGCATCACTATCAAAGTGAGTAATTTTGATGTGTAACAGATTGCCCCCCAAAGTATGAAGTTAGAAGATGAGAACTGATAACTGAAATGCTTTGTAGAATTTCAAGCAAGGGTATAGATGCAGAGAACCTGACAGAAGTTGCACACAAACATCCAACAAATATTATGACATGTTTCAAACCCAAGGCAGGCATACCTATGCTTGGGTGATCAAGACTTGCAAGATATGGCCGCCATAAAATACACTGCGGATCCATAATTGTATTGATAAAAAGGTATAGCCACTGAAAATACATTGTGGATCTATACTCTTATGACATGAACTGATCGTAGCCACGAAGAATACACAGTGGATCTACAAGATGACAAGACATAGCCATGACCAATACAAAGTGGATCTATGTAACAGTATATGTGTCATTGTTCAAAAGAAATTCCATTGCAACCTGGGCAAAGTACATATCAGAGTGATCAATCAACCCAGGGTCTTCTTACCGATCTCAATGTAGTACGAATCTAACCATGTGAATAGATGTCCCGATGTCGAACATGGTAGAAACCACTTGATTACCGGTCAATGATGTAAACCATTAACAAGTGCGAGGGAAATCACCATTAATGTCAATGATTCCCAAGGTACTCTAGTACATTCAAACGAATGTGAATGTATGAGCTGAAGTCAAACATCCATGGAATCATTCGATCAGAGGTCAATGATGTAAACCCACTGTCGAACATGAGGAGGCATGCCATTGAGGCATGCAAGTCCCAAAGTACTAATTGGTTTCTAAGTCTAGTTCCTGGATAATGTGTTGAAGTCGATAGGAATAGATTCGTCGAAGGACGGCCTTGATGTATCCCCCATCAACGACACGAAATAGACACAGAGATGTAATTGGTAGATCAAATGAACATGGACTGACATGGGTATTGAGACAAGATATTTGTGATGGCTGGCTCGCGAGGCAGATACTTTCCTTGAACACTAAGGCACGACAGCAGAAACATGGCATGGACCAAAACATGATGATGCAGTGGATGTTATGACTTACGTCAGGTAACCCAAAGGAATATAGGAAATTCAGAGGATTGGCTCAATGCAGAGTTTCAACGGATTGAAATGCGCGCAAAGACAAGGTGCCGTGTTCAAGGGCGACCATAAGAGTTACTCGGTGATGTTCTCAAAAGACTGCTTAGCTTGTTTCTTTCAAATTTTTCCCCCATCTAGATAGATGAGTACCTCTTTTTGATTTAACGAGCTCGAGGAGGGTAACACATGCTCGATATAACTCACCTTCGTTAAGTTCCTCTTCCTTTGTTTAACAAATTGGAAGAAGTAAGGGTTCAGTCCCATGTGGGCCTGTCGATGTTTGTTTAGCGAGCCCAAAGACAGGAAACTCAAAGGTTTTTCATGATTATAGAGTCTAGAAAAACACTTAAAAGGGAACTCTCTCAGTTCCTTTTTTGTAAAGTAGTATGAAGAGACCAAAAAAGAGATAAAATATCACTTAACATATGTTTTCTTCAATTTTTTTAATGAGCGTGAAGAGAACAAGGTCACTCGGCAATCGTTTCATGTTTAGAGAGTCTGAAAAGAACTTAAAGATGACTCCAATGTTGTCCTTTTTCGTAATGTTAGTCTCGTGAGGCTGAAAAAGAGATAAATTATCACTCGAAAGACATCCTTTCAAACGTTTTAATGAATGGTAAAGGAAGCAAGATCACTCAGAAATCCTTTCATGTTTAGAGAGTCTGAAAAGAGATTAAAGAATACTCTAGGGGGTTCCTTTTTCGTGTATCCATACAGGTCCGAAAAAGAGATAAAAGTCTACCTGGATGCATTCTCATGTATTTACAAGCACGAGAAAGAACAAAGACTAAGCTCGGTATGCCCCCACCTTGAAAAGCTAGTGGCTTAACTCCAAAATGATCATCAAAGGCTGGAGACATGCCCTCCAAGCTTCAATTCATTCACCGACTTCGAGGTTGTCACCAATTTCTCTAGTAGATGAGAAAAAGGAGAAGCGTGGATGAAAATAAGGTTCAAGAGAGATGATTGTTTCATTTTTTAATGATCTTGACACAGGAAAAGAACTATGCTCAGGACCTTTGTTTCATTTTTTAACAAGCTTGCCACATAGAAGAGAAACTATGCTCGTGACCTCTGTTTCTTTTAATGAGCTTGCCACAGAGAAGAGAAACTATGATCATGGTTTCTTCCTGATCATGGCTTCCGAGAGGATAACACTCTGGAAGGATACCATGTCAAGGGACAAAACTCGGCCATGGCCTCTAGGAGATCTTCCCTGGATGGAAGATAATCACTCGGGAAGGACCACATGTCGAGGGTCGCGATAGGAGTAAGGATATTAGGTTCCAATAACCCTACCGAATAAATCACCATGTCCACTATCGGATCCAAATCGTCGAAAGTTGAAATCATGGGAGATAATGAAAAATCAACACCAGGAGAGGAGATAGACTATATATCTGCCCGAATTTCTTCACGAGGGGGAAGAAAAGAAGATTCGGTGACAGTTATTATCCTGAGGTAACTTGTCAATGTGAAACATTTCTAGAATAGATTCATCAAAAGGAAAAATTGGGGAAATAAAGTCGATTGTAGACAAGGAACGCAACTGTGATTGCATCGAGGAACTGTCAGGTGCTAATATATGTTGGTCATCCGATGAGGGAGATAGGATAGAAATGTATGATGTTTCGGTTGGACTAAGTGGCACGTCACCTAGTGCATTGAATTCCAACGGACGAGGTACAATCCAAGGGTCAGATGATTCCAAAGATTGATAAGCCGCGGTTGAAATCATATCGACGGTGGCAATATGATGTGTAATCGGTGGAAGTGGTGTAGGGAAGGTACCCATGAGGCTAGAATCTTTCAGTAAGCCAACACCAACACTTTCATACGTGATCTTGTGGTCTTCCAAGAAAGGAATATTGTTGGTAGCGGGAATGCGAGCATCGTTCGTGAAAAAATCCAACTGATCAATAGTGACAATCATAGCATAAAACCATCGAGGCAACGACAATCATAGCATAAAACCAACTTCTTCCAAGTAACAAGCTATAATCGAGGGGAGCATCGACCACCTCGACATCAACAGTAACAGTTTTTCCACCCAATTGGATGGGCAGGGACTGTAAAAGCCCATGGGGATGAAAACCTCGCCCGTCAAAGGCACATAACATCATTGGGGATTTGCTGCGTGCTGGTGATTTTAAACCTTTCCAACACGACAAAGACATGACACAAGTCGAGGATCCCTCATCCAGAATAGTTCGGTGGATTTGTTGGTTATGAACAACAACAACACCTTGGAAAGCAAGCTGATGGGAGAGTCGAGACATGTAATTGTCCAGGTTGAACATGATCTGATTGGACGACTCAGGATCAACAACACCAAGAGTGGCCAAGAGTGTTCTACGTTGACTGGGGCAGTGCTGTAGAACTTCTAATGCAGACATAGCACATGGTGCTTGAGCCAAATCTTCAACAATGTTATAGTTCTGGGTGTCACATGAACTAGGATTAAAGGTAGATTTACGCATAGTGCTCTTAGGAGGGCGTAAGATAGAGTCGAAGGTGGGTTTCTCAATATGGAGTGGTCCAGACGGAGGATTAACCGATGGAAGACTAACAGAAGACGATGAGGGATCTGGTAAATTACTAGTACTGTTAGTGTCTTTTCCTTTATCATGGTTACCTGGTGTGTCGTATGTTTTAAAGCAAGTGGTCAAATTGATCCCATTAAACATATAAATATCTTCACTCGACGAGGCCTCATCATGAGGATTGCTATAACTGCCCCCTGGAGAGGGGGTTTGAGCAACCATGGATTGTTGCTATGGAAAAGGTTGAGTAAGCACAGCGGGTTGTGACTTTCCTTGGAAAATTTTGGCCACTTTATTGCGAAGTGGATAGTCTCGAGTGTAGTGATCGTCTCCACAAATGATACACGGGAATTTCAGTTTCCGTTGTGGTTGCTTTTCGCCAGCAGGTGGTTGAGCTTGAGTTTTTATTTGTTCATTGTTATTTTTTGATTTATTCTTTGTCTTATTCTTACCTCCGAATTGTTATGAAGGGGAAGATTGAACTGCATTCACCTCAGAGATCTATGTTTGGGGGGAGGTAGAGGAGGGTGTAGTTGATTTGGAAAAATATTGAGTTTTGATGGAACCGATAACACCATCCGCATGAGATGAGGATGATGGCTTAGAAGGATCGGTATTAGCTCGAGCAACATTCAGAAGTAAATCATACAAAGTACCAGATTGGGAATAAACCAAATCTAAATACTGGGCCCCAACGATGGCTTGTTCCTCTGTGACCGCACCACCCATAGCGACATCGCGGGTGATTGGGAGTAACAGTGATTTAGTAAACCATTCCGCCAATAGTGTGTCAGGAATGACTTCCTTGATCATCCTTCGTCGTCACCTCCACTCATGAATATTTCGGACCCCCCCGACTGATCTACCTTTAATGGTGGAGGGGAGGTCTAGAATGGAATTTTACTCTGGCGGGCCCTCTATCTATATGTGGCATGAATCTATTGGTACCGAATCCCACCGCCTATTACTGTTTGACATACCTCATCACCTCATGACGTCATTATCCACCTTTTCAATAATAGTCACATCCCGTAACTCCATCAGTCCTTCTCCCTCGTTCACCCGTGGCAAGTCCCTTCACCATGGTCTTTTCCCCCAATTGATAACCGCCGCGTCACTCATCCATATGCTTCAATCATTGTCACCTGCCATCTCATTTTCTAAATGACCCGTTGGCCATTTATTACTGGCTAAATTATCTGTTAACCAGCTGACCTGTCTCCCGCGCCCAATGGATACCTGTTTACTCAAAACTACCCTCACCCTTCATCCCTTCACCATTTACCCACTCATCACACCAGATAATTTACCCCGTTTTCCTCTCCGTTACAGCCATTCTCCCACATCTACAGTCGTCCCTGCTAACTTTTGTTTTGTTTGCAGGTATTGTTACAGTAATGGTGCCAAAGTCAAAACGAACAGAAGGTGAGGAGAATCCGTTTCTCCCACCTCCTGTCGACCTCGACAGGATTACTCTGGCCGACAAAGACTACTTAATTGTAGACACAAAATGCGATTTCGACTTCGCATACCTACATTCATGGATTAAAGAAGTCTTCCTGGACCAAAGTGACGAAATTGAACTCTGGGAGTCCAACCTACCCTTGTATCTTCTCCCCCAGATTCACCACTTCCCAGAATTCACCCTGAAGTGCCAATCTCACTATATCCCTGAGAAAAGAGCCATTATGTCCTCATCTGAGGAAATTATTTTCCTCATCACGCCAAAAACCATCGACCAAATGATGCAAATATCCCGAGCCAACTCCGCCTCACCTTTTAACCTCGAGATCATCATAGAGCTATACCAGAAGCTGTCGTTTCCTCAAAGAGCTCATATTTTTTATCTTTTTCTTCCACAATCTGCTCAACTCCCCACTACAAACCCCCCTTATCCTTCCTCCCTGTTCTCAATAAAAGGAAACGAGGTTATCACGTCGCTATGCACTTTGCTTGGTTATTTTTCAGATCAATGTGTAGATGAACCCATTTTGGGATTTCTGTCTATTTTCTCCACCGATGAGAAACCCACTACACAGTTTGACTTCAGCACGTTCCTGGCGGACAACATTCACGAGCAATTCATAAATTTTGCCACAGAAGGCATGCTCCAATATTCTTCAATACTGGCATACCTGTTCGTTTTCTTCCAAGCAGAGAAATTTGCTTTTTCTATGCAGAAGATGGACAAAGATGGTAGACCCCAGGCAGTAACATCATGGACTTCTCTGCTCAGACATAACTCCACGAAATTCAGTTTCAAGCAGTTCATCAAGAATTTCTACCACCCGGTGGTGAGTATGCTCAGCGGCAGACCCAAACCCAAAATTAATGACGAAGTTCAGAGGATCCTACATCTCTCGGACCATACAAAGACTAGTGATTGGTACTTGTACCAAAATCACACTGAGATCAAAGTCTATGGGTGAGATTTTGTTCCATGTAAACTACCCAAGTACTTACCTGTCAGAATGTTTGCCATGGAATACATAAGGCAGATGATAAACTCAGACGATATACATTTTGTGTCTTTGAAGAAGAAGCAATAGCTCAGAATCAGAGGGAAGATTGGGTCTTTCATCTGCAACAGTCGATGCACCGAGGAGGAAGCAGACAAACTGCTAAAGGAAATGAAATTTTTTGTTAGTTTCACTTGGCACTATGATCTATGCGGGATAATTTTTGAGATGAGGATAAAAAATAAGAATAAGAATAGGATAAAAAATAAGAATATCCCGTATGTTCACATATCTAGGTCTGAGGTAGAAATTTTTTCCAAGCAGACAGAATGGGAGCCAAATACTTTGGTTGAGACAGAACAATAGGACCTCCCGGTCATTGTATCACAAACGACCACACCACAGGCTCCAAAGGAGAAAAGGCCTAGGCAGGATCTGTCACCTCCTGTCACTGAAGTATCATCTAAAGAATTTCGACTACATACCAAGGGGCCAAAAGCAAGTCTGGCTCCTGACCCGACTGGAGAAAAGGAAATTCCATCCACTGCAATGACGGAGGTTGATCAGTCGCTCATCAGTACAAGTAGTAATCAAATCATAACCTCAGTATTACCAAAGAAGCCTACATATACTCCACCAATCAACCAGCCAGGCAAGATAGGACCAAAGCTGAGTATATTTGAGAAATATGATTTGATCAACAAAAAGAATCAGACTCTAACTAGCAGCACATATGCCCAGTTCTGGAAGTAGACGTTGACTGCACAACAGAGGTTGCTATCGGCATTCGACACTGAGAAGGGAAGAATGCACATGGAATTTCTCCAAGCACAGGTGTCAGATCCAAAGGTAATCACCGATTACAAAAGGGAAACTTTTGAATTCCAGACTAAGGACGTGCATCCAGCTGATAAAATGGATCTACATAGGCAAACTAGAGAAATGGTTTTCTCCACGTTGGCACATGCTTCCACTACTGCCTCCAGGTTACAAGTGTCTCTGAATAACGTCCAGACACAATTGAAGTTGGATAAAATATCATCCTTTGCCAAGGATAGAAGGATTAAGATGTTGGAGGAACTGGTCCTCAAGATCGGGTATGATCCCTCGAATGAGAAAGAAGTCGAGGAGATGATCAAGAAGAAAAATGCTGACATAACGTCTTTGAGGAAACAATTGAAGCTGCCTCCAACAGTAGACTCGTAGGCAAAGGAAATAGCGGAGATAGAAGGAGCAAAAGATGAGATGCTTAAGTTGATCATGGAGCAGAATGCACAATTGAAGGAAATGGAAGCTGAAATGGAGAATCTAGAGAAAGAGAAAGAATAATCAAAACCCATGGAAGTCATTCCATTGAGTGCAGTTCCACTCTTAGGAGTGAGCACAACGTCACTAGTAGAAATTCCATCGGAAAACCCATTGACGTCTCTGGAAAAGACTGTTGAGCTCGCTAAGTCTATGGAAGAGATGAATCTGCAAGAAACAGAGATTAGCAGGCTCAAAAAGGAGATTGAGAACCTCCATGAACTCAAATCTTCTTACCAAACCAGCTACTCCAAGGAAAAACAAGTGTCAGACCAACTCAAACAAGAGTTACAATAGATTCAGAAGCAAATAGTGGTAGGAAAAACACTGGCTGAAGTCAAAGAAAGTGTCCGGATAGACATCACCAAGTCTATGAATGAAATATGGCCAATGATACAGATTATGTTTGAGAAAAATGAACTGGTACATGGAAGTAAACAAGCCATCGAGAAGATTAAATCAGAACTGGGAGAGATGCCCACAAAGGCTAATGAAATCATCCAATTCCTGAATTCTAAAACCAGAGAGGAGCTGGAAGAGCTGAGAATTGAGGATAGAACAAAGACCATCCTTGAGGTCAAGAGAGTCTTGACCAAGAGAGGACTGATTCTATAGCTGGAGGAAAAGGTTCAGGCTATGGACCTAGGGGTACAAAGGTTTTTCAGCAAGATCGAGGCTCTACAGAAGAAAGGTCTTCCTGGCTTGAAGGTGATAAATGACAAATTGATGACGCTCCCCGATTACAAAAAGAGACTAGCCGATGTGGCTAAGGATAATTCAAAATTTTCAGGAATTCAAGGTAGTATCATTGGCAAGGCATTCCTAGATGTGCTACAGTTGGAAATCAGCATACAACATGGGATCCGGTACATCTTCATCATCAAGCCTACTTTTGCCAAGTACACAGAGATGGATGAAGTCTACCGAAGGTTACTCAAAGTCAACGCTCCCAGTCATCTTTGATGGGAAGAGATTTGTATCCTGATCGAGTAGTCGATGAGTTGTACCAGCCCAGTCGGCTATCCAGTCAGACGAGGTCGTGCAGAGGCCTCACCAACAATTCACCCAAAAAATAGCATGAAGTTTCGACACATCATCAAACAGTTTCCTAGATTTTTGTAATTTGTTAAGTTAGTTAAGCTAAAAATAGATTTACCACATCCTGATCTTTAATGACAGGATCATTTGTAATTTTGGGTTATAAATACTTCACTTTTCGAAGTATTGAGGGTTGATCTTTACGCCCTGTGAGTTATTAGACTATAATATTTTTCAAGAGATCTTCCATTAATACAAAGAGGCATTTTCACAGGATTCTTGCGTGTACTCATTGGTGATGTTTTCCTTTCTAAGTTAAATGTTATTCTCACTTAGTTATCGCACTGTTTTCTAAGTCTAATCTTTGAAAGTAACGAACGTTGCAGGATTTATCTTTGTATACCTGTTGGTCACTATAATTGCTTAATTAATTTCAAACAACCAAGTGAAACATAAATTATCAACCCAGGGAAGTCTTTTGTTTCAAAGATAGCTGCTCACTATATATGCTCAATTCCAAAAGCACTTAGTGTTGTAGTAAAGAAAT
>ML788437.1:40200-63152 GCA_009831015.1 Picea engelmannii
TCAACAACAGAGGCAGAGTATGTTGTTGCTATAGAGGCTAGTAAAGAGATGATTTGGTTACAAAGGTTTATGGAGGAATTGGGAAAGAAGCAGGAGAACAACAAGTTGTACTGTGACAGTCAGAGTGCCATTCACCTTGCAAACAACTCAGCCTTCCATTCAAAGACTAAGCATATATAGTTGAGGTACCACTTCATACGATCCGCCTTGGAAGATGGAAAATTGAAGCTGGAAAAGATACACACTAGCCAGAATCCTGCAGACATGTTAACAAAGGGAGTAATCAGGGAGAAACTGAGTTCTTGCTCAGTTTCAGTTGGTCTTCAAGAATGAAGATGAAGATGAGAAATGTTCCACGTCCAAGAAGGTTCAAAGTCCAGCATATACAACAGCGGTGGAGTTGTTGAGATCAGTCTCCAGGTGGGAGATTGTTGGTTGTGGAGCCTGATTATCTTCCTAATTCAGAGGTCCTTGCTTTTAGCTGTGTTTATACCCCATGAAGTATTTACACCCCAGAAGTATGTACACTCTTCCACGCGGGGGAGTGCAGAGGGGGGGTACCCCCTCTGCGGGGTCCAGGGGAGATATCCCCCCGGCTGGGGGGTCTGGGGGAAAGCGGGGGTTTGGGGGCGAAGCCCCCGAAGAAAAAATTGCCTTGTAAAAGTACATTGTAATTTCATTGTAAATCTGGACCATTCATTATAAGGTCGCAAATCTAACGGTAGAGATTATGTTAGGGTTTTTTGCCCTAGAAGGCAACCCTCTTTTATGAGGGAAATGTATTGCGGCTATGGAAGAGGGTGAATATTGTATTCTGAGAGAGGAGACTGTGAGAGAAAGAAGAGGAAGTTACAGCGAGTTTTGTTGTAGGTTGTATCCCTTCATTTGCTGGATAATAATAAAGGAAGGACCTGGCAATTTCTCTGGTGGACGTAGCCCACATTGGGTGAACCACGTAAATCTGTATCTCTCTTGTATTGTGTGTCTTATGTGTTTTGTTTCTGCATTTGTTTTATTTTATTGCTCCACAGTTCTATTTTTCTAACAACAATGCCTCTCAAATACCCCTGTACTATCTATAACATCCATTTGGCTACTCTGGTCATCATAAGTCTCTGCCCTGTGATGATGTCCCAAAGTGGGGACATTACACTCACACTGACTAGTCACTACTTCTTACATTGTCTAGACTTCTATTTATTCATTACAAAATAGGCCTAATCATGGGTAAACCCATGGGCCGACATCCCCATACCCATTACATAAGCCCAAAACCCAAAAATCCCTAAAAAGGGGTTGATATCCCACGATCTCCGCTTTGACTTGCGCTCCACCTTCGGCAACCTGTCGAAGTCCCAAAATGGTCAAAAATGACCAAGGGTCCTCAAAACTTGGTCAAGGGCCAACAGGCCCCCAACACTCACCTGTGACTCGTCCCGAGTCACTCTGATCTGGGTAGCTCTGCCTAAAAATCCTCGAGCTTGGCTTGGGCGGCTTCGACCTGTTGTTGTGCCACAGCCTCCTTCTCAGCGAACTCTTGGATTACTGCTTCGTTGACAGGTCCCTCTAAGCATTGTTCAGCTGCAGTGACGACTTGTTCCAGTTCTTCTCCTCGGCCTTCAATCTCTGCGAATAGTTGGTAAGCCTCGTCCTATATTGGTTGGAGCCTCTGAGTTACTTCCATGACTCTGCTTTGGATGGTGTGGACCTGTTGCTGGGAAGTGCTTTGTTATTAGGATCACTTCATCCTCTCAATGGCTGACAGGGGCTTCAACTGCGCCTGTACTATTTCTGCTTGTTGCTTCTCTTCTTAGAGCTGTGACTCCAGTGCCCTCAATTCAGGATCCTCAGTGAGTTGCTCATAATTTTGGGCACTGCGATCACTCAGTTGTTTACATTCCATGGAAAGGCCCTTGATTCTTTCAATTGCGCCTCGAGTAGTCGCTTCTCTTTGATCTCACACATCCTGCAAAGTACTAGTCACTGTTCTTAGCTCTAGATCTATGATTCTCTGTTGAAGCTGTTGGATGGTTTCTGGAAGCTGCGCTACTTGGTGTTCTACTGGTTCTTCCTCCTTCTGCTTCAAGCCCATCATAGAGAGAAGTGCTCTGTTGACTGCTTCTTTTACTCTAACCTGCTCTATGAGCATCTTTTATTTCTCCTATTGGATCTGTGCTCTCTCTTCTTTGAACTTCGCTTGAAGAGATTCCTTCTCCTATTGCGCAATCCTGCATTTCTCTATAACTTCCTCCTGTGCTTGTTTCAGGGCCGCTATGGCCTGGTATTCCTCATCTTGTACTCGATGAAGGTGGGATTCAGTCACATCAACAAGTCTGCGGAGTTGAGCAGGATCATCTCCCAACTCTAGTCCTTCTGAGGGTGGGGGCGTAGTGGACACTGCACAGCTTGAATAAATGTCTTGTTGTACACCTCTTAGTTCTTCTTCAATTCTATCGTACATGGCTTCTTTTTTTTCTTCATTTCTTTGCAAAATATCTTATGAGGCATCTCCTACAGCTGAAATAATGAAGTTGAAGTCATCGATCATGAGTGCATTCTGCATCCTTGATTTATTAGATTTGGACTTCTTCCATGATGAAGGTCTCATGGGGGAAACCTTCCTTTTCTTAGATGGATCGGTGTCATCAGGGGGGTTCTGTGGCGGTGTTACTTTGCCTTTCTTATCTTCTACTTTTTATTTTTCCTCTTTTTTCACTTTTTCATCACCTCCTCTGCTAGGTGACTCGGATGCGGTCTCTTATGATGTATTGTTTACTTCTTGTACATTGCTTATTTTTCTTCTTTTTGTTGCTTGGGGCATCATACTCTTCACGAGTAACCACCGGGTTTCCAATGAGGTCTGGGTCAGATAGCTCTGTGGGGTCAACAGGGATAAGGAGTTCTACAGGCCAGTCTTTAATGATTTCTTCTAGGTCCTTTGTAGTGAGCTTGTAGTAGTACTGAAGTTCTTCTTTACTTTCATCGTCGCGCGCAGTAATATAAATAAAATTCCTATTTGTGTGGAACTTCATAAGAGGCTTGAACCTGTCCAGGGTGTTCGGCGTCATATGAGGGAAGGACTCAATAGCCCTCCTAAGCTGCAAGTAGTAGGTATGAAATATTGTGTTTGACTTCCACTACTTTCCCATATCGCTCGAATACCAGAGCATGGTGAACTTGGCAGCAAGCGGCTCAAATGGCTTGATCTCAGGGAAGGTTGCACCTTCTAGCATCTCCTAAGCAGTAAACACGATGAGGATCAGGAGCCAGCTGAAGTGAAACTCGTAGCCCTGATCCTAAGCTTCACAACAATCTAGTTCAAGCTGGTTAACTAGGTACTTCGCCCAGTTCATCTGTAGGCCTTCCATGCATTTCCCAGCGAGGTCAACGACAAACCCTGTAACCTGCGTGGGTCTGTTCTTTCTTACTAGATTTCTTGTAATTAATTGGAATTCTAGGCACATTGCGCCATTATGGATGGAGGCTACCTTGTATCCTCGCGTCCCCTTCTCAAAATCGTCGTATGTTTCTTTAATCCTCTATGCCAAGGTGCGGTTTGCATCTTTTCCTGGGTAGAAGTCTTGTGGGTTTGGTCCCTACATGCTCAGTCCAGTGATCCTATGGATCAACGCCAGATCGACAATGATACGTCTATCCAACCACAAATATCCATCATGGAAGCATGACAGCAGGAGCTTAATGCAGGCGTTAACCTCCTTATGCCTTCCAAAATGTGGAATATTCATTACATTCAAAAGGGTGGACTGTGTGAGGTTCACAGTCCATGTCTGAGGGATGATATTCATCTTCTTTCCCTTCATCTTGGTTAGATATTTGTGAGGTGCGAGAATTCCATAGCTCTTACAGTCTGCCAGGTTATAGTCACTAATATTCAAGTTTGGAATCCTCTCTAGCTGTGATCTGACTGTGTGTATCCCCTTCGAGAGGTACGTGGTGATGATGGTGTAGTCGAAGTCCCTCAGGACACTTCTGTGACTCACTATACTGGCCACGGGTGGGATGTACTCGAGTAGGATGGACGGTAATAACATCGCATTCACCAAGTCATCTCTATGCTTGGTTATTTTCTTAGTCGCGGCTCGGGATGGTCCAGATCCGCGAGCAGTCGTCGGGGAGGCTTGAACTCCTCTCATCGATGAATCTTGTATGTCCACAAACATTACCTTTTTAGTCATGAGTTTGATGAGTATCTCCTTCACAAACTCTTCTACTGCACTAAGTTCTTCGGACATACACGCTCGTGGCTGACTATCTGGGGTGGAAGAGAAACTACTCAATGCAACAGGATGGATGGTGATAGCTCGATGATCACTGCATGAAATCAACTAATCTGTGAGCTCAGATAATCACAGGTGGAAAAAGTGTTCTCGGTGCAAGGCTTGATGGAATAAGTATACAACTAGGTAATGGATCTTTCCAACGGGCGAGAAGCCTTCATTGATGTAGTTATGTTCATTATGGTGCAGTCCCAATGGTATTATGGCAAGCTTTCTGGCCATAAATGTTGTTCTAACCGTTTAGGTTGTCGAGCTAACGGTTATAATGCCTCCAACAGTCATATTGCTTCGCCATGGAAAAGTTCCATGCTGTGTTGTACTGGTATCCTGATGAAGTTCAGATTCTGAAATCCTTCCTTTTGTGCAGTTCCTTCTGGAACTTTCTGTAACTTTTCTATCTTTGCCTTCTTCTTATTGAGCTTTCTAGCCTTCTTCCTGGTGATATTCGTCTCGATATTCCTCTTTCCATTTTGATTCTGATCTTCTATGGGCATAGTAACTTTGCACTATTGATGGTCTTTACTATGGTTCAAGGGAAATACTTCTTCTTTGTCTGGTGTAGGTGCTCTACTCTCTTGTACAGATAGGTGTCTCAAATCCTCATGTGTCCTTTCAACTTCGACATCCAAGTTTTTGGTTCCGAATAACTTTGACCTGTTCTCATGTTCTTCAATCAAATGTGTGATCCTCTTATTCATGAAATATTTTAATTCTTGCTTATTCTGCTCTAAGACTTCCTCTTCTTTTATTCTGGCTTGATCCTTTTTGATCCAAGGTTTTCCTAGTAACATATCAAATGGGGCGTTGTTCTCAATAAATTTAACAACCTCAAAATCTTCTTCTATCGAGGTTCCATGAGCACTCATATATATCTGGGTAAGTCTTCCACATAGGGTTATCATCTTTCCTCTAAATAATCATATTCCTCCCAATGAAGGAATCATAGCAGGCTTTCCTAAAATTTCCCAAGTTCTTTCTGTCATGATATTCACCTGTGTTTCCTCATCTAGAATGCAGTCAATGTCAAAGTCTCCTATTCTTGTTTCTATGCATTCTTTTTATTTTAAGATCTCTAGTAAGTTGATGTTTTTGTGATCATTCAGGGTTTCTTTCATTTGCAATAGTACAATTTCTGATTCTTTCTGGGGTTCTGCCATGATCTTAGTTTCTTGAACTTCCTCATGATTTTCTTGTCTCATATTCATTCTTTCAACCTTAGCAATCATTCTAGGGCAATCCATAAATTCATGATACATAGTTTTACAACAAGACAACTGGGTCTTCTACCAAGGCATTCCTTAGCAATATGTCCCGATCTTCTGCAACTATAACAAAGACTTAATCCTCTCTTTCTCTTAAATGATCCCCATCCTTTCCTATACTATGCACTAGGATCATGGTAGCTAACCTGCAAAAATTCTTTCTAGGATCCTGCATCCATTTGTTAGTCCAAACATTCTTTCTATGCATAGGAATAACATATATTTCACTATTCTTATCAAATCTTCTTTATTCTAGTTGTGCCCTAGTTTTCAGGCTAGGACAAAATTTATCAAACATACCTAGATCCATATTTTTGAAACAAAAATTTCTACTTATCTTACCTTTTCAATCAAAATTTCTCACTATTCTTACCTTTCTCAGAGCACAAAGCTTCAAGATCTTACCTCTTTTCTTCAGATCGGACTTCTCTTCTTAGCATAGAGTTCCACAATCCAAKTAGAGTACTACACACCAAGGTAACAGATCTACGCAYAGATCTTTCACATTTTCAGGTCAGATTTTCACACAGAGCTTCTTCTTCCTCAGTTCCCAGCAATCACAGTTTCAGGTCCTGACAATGGAACCAATTGTTGGCACAGGGGTAGACCCGGGGTTCAATGCTACAACAACGCACCAACAAAACCCTAACTATTGGCCCTTTCGGAAACACCTACGAAGCAGATGAAGTCTCACCCGAGGTAGAGGGAGGGGTGGTTGCAGGTCTCAGAAGTCTGCAACCTTAGCTGGGACACAGATCTGTGATTGTAACACCTTAACAAAGCACTTAGTAATTATAGTTCATTAATATTCATCCTTAGTTCATAGCGCAACTAAACCCTAACAACGGATCAACGCAACATTCACACAGATCCAATGGATTCAAGCATTAAGCATACCAACAAGGATCAGATCTAGAATTCATTCACATTATTCAACACTAAGCTATCATATCAAATTCATCTATCATATAACATTGCACTAAGTATTGAATCACATAAACAAGAGAGAAATCATAAAGCACAAAGAATTCATAACACAAGATATATGTGGTTCACCCCCTCCCTGGGGCTACGTCCACCAACTCTTTGTCTTCTTTATTAGATCATTTCAATATTATTACATGCACAAAGCCTCCAAATCAACTCAGCAGAGGACAGGATATCTGTGCACCTCGCCAGATCCTCCTTCCCCAAGTAGATCTAATCATAGAGTCGTACACAGTATTTTATAGTCACTTGCACTTAGCCTTGCATGTCTCACAAAGTGTGCACAAATCCAAATCACACAGATCTACTTTTGCACTTAGAAACAATGGCTCACACTGACTAGTCACTACTTCTTACATCGCTTAGACTTCTATTTATTCATTACAAAATAGGCCTAAGAATGGGTAAACCCATGGGCCGACATCCCCATACCCATTGCATAAGCCCAAAACCCAAAAATCCCTAAAAAGGGGCTAAGATCCCACGATCTCCTCTTCGACTTGCGCTCTGCCTTCGACATCCTGTCGAAGTCCCAAAATGGTCAAAAATTACCAAGGGTCCTCAAAACTTGGTCAAGGGCCAACAAGGCCCAAAGCATAGGGACAAGATATAACCATGACAGATATGCCAAACTGAAGAGCAAGCTCAAACTCATCCATGGAAGAAGGGATCCAAGACTTGGGGTATGAACCAATCTTGCCTGCTACAAACCATGTTAGCCAGGTAGTAAAGGATATCACAATAACCTACAAAACAATGAACAAAGGTAACCATGCTTAGTTTCAAAAGAAGAATTCCACATGAGCTAGGTTCAGCCAAACTTCCAAAGGCTCATTTTTTACTTAACTGTGGAAGAATAAGAACTTTGAAATCTAAGGACAAATGACTCATCTGTGGAAGAGAGAACTAAATAAAATAAGGCAATGTTTTTTTAATTTCCTGTGTGTACAAAAGAAATAAAGAAAATAATGCATGCAAGGTAAAAATGGAACTAAAGCAAGTGTGTTGAAGTAAGCAAGTGCATTTGCATATGCACTAAAACTTATAGATAGTTGAAGTTCACATATTTTGATATAATATACATGTGGGGGTTTGAAGCCCCATTCTTGTTTATCAGGGCATCTCGGGTCTAATCCACCCCCTTCCTTCAACATGGGTGCATCATTTCTTATGTACTTATTTCAGTCACAGTTGGGATGTACTTCAAATTTTAACACCTATATATATGTATATGAGACTGATTATGTCATATTAATATATTTCGGCCATGGTTTCTTGCACGATGTTGTATTTGATACTTCTTCATTGTCTCACTATTTATATCATGAGTTATCTCAACGAGTATGGGTATGCCTACCTTGTCCCATTGAGATCATGTAGCTCACCACCTTGTGACCCTTTTGTTGACAAGTAATTTTTTGTGGCCTCTTCGATGGTTGCGCCTCTATTTTTTTCCTGTGGCATTTTTATCTGTGACATGGATATGGATATTTATTTTGCGCCTCTTTTTTTTCCTAGCAGTACTACACACATAGTAATCTATCAAGAAATTATTTCTTTGTTTAAAACCTCTTGCTCCTTCCCATAGCTAGTTTTCATCGAAGTTGAAATTCTTGCATTTCATTTTCCTCTTGCATGGTTTAAGGAGTTGAGTCAAAATGCCATCAATTTCATGACCACTCCTTTGAGTAACAATAGCATAAAATCAAGCGCTAATTAAAATTTATCTAGCAAATTTTCTAGGGCTCTTCAAACCCATCTTAGATTAGGTGTAGAGATTTGGAATAGGATTGTGAGAATAACTTTCCAAATCTGCTAAACAAACATCAATCCTTGAGTTAGGGAGTGAAATCCAGTAGCTATATCACTAACTTTGGGAAGCCCTTCTAACACAAGGGTCAATAACGAGGTCGCATTGGGGCCCTCAGAGTAATCAACCCTGATTTGTTGGTCTTGGTGTCGAATGTCGACTGTCCCCCCTCTGCTTTGGTATAGTAGGTGGTACCATAGAGGCCATAATCTTTTAGACTTCCTAAAGAAGGTGACAGCACAGGGAAGGTGGTGTTGTACCTAGTATCGACGTTGGCAAGACTCATTCAGACTCCTTGGAGGGTTTCCCACTACTCGGTGAGGTAACTTGCACCAGGCCGTTAGTTCGTTAAGAAGGTTGTCAACGTAACTTTCCCACCCACTGAAACTCAGCCCCTTCGTGTATCGATTCTGCAATGTTGGATTCCATCAACAACTAGCGCTTCTTTGTGAGAAGGTTTGTTTGCATGCTTGACTCCTAGATTAATTAGTGTGTGTTTTTTCTTCTCCTTAGTTAGCGTTAGGATTGAGTTTGTGTCTAATGGCATCAGTTCCGAGTTAATTCCTCATTTGATCAATACAAAATATGGATACCATTAAAATAAAAGGTAATAAAGAGGTAACAAATAGCTCATACATAACTTACGTCTTATAATCCTCCAACATTGTTCTTTACACTTAGTGCAACAAACACCAAATGGAATGGTTTACAAAAGGTCAATGGAGAATGATATTTGAAAATTCAAAATATTATCACAAACCCACATCTCACATATTTGTACATGCACCATAAATTTACAATCTTTCATGAAGAGGTCCGGGAGAAATGCATCCATGCAAAATTGTCCACACCATAATTGTCCATGTCCTTGATGGAAATATATAAAATTCCCTTGAAGATATTTTAGTCCTTGTCCTGCTTAAAAAGGATGATCCCATTCTGGAAGTGGTCAAAGACTACTTTTATCCCCCCTCTATCTAGTAAATGCTACTTCTTATACTAGCCTTCCCCTACAATAGGGAGTGTTGTGTCCCTTTTCTCGAAAATAAGTGAGGTTCCTCTTCTTTCTCCCAACATTCTCCCAAACTCTTGGATAGTAATACATGTAGCCTCAAAACTAACGTTTAGGGAAACTAGAATCCAATCATGAATCGGGAGTGAACCGAGAGTGAGGGGTTGGAACCGGGAGTGAGGGGTGATCTAGCTAAAATCCTATGCCAGGAATCCAACAAAGATGATGGTTCCTCAATATGAGTCTCAGTTTTTGTTTTATTCCCAGTTGCAAGTCACATACAAAACCATTTCGGGGACTCTTGGCAATTCCTCCTCGGGGCATAAAAGCCTAATGGAGCAGCATTTTTGAGTTCCATGAGATTTTGCATGCTTGTTTATCCATGGACTAGGTGACCACATTGTCCATCCGTTCCTGAGCCATGGTTTCATAAATTGGACCCCTAAATCCAAATGTTGCATTGCTTCTTACTGAGCAAAGCACTAGTTATCAAAATCGATGAAAAAAACAACTTCTGAGGGGTTGGAACTGGGAGTGAGGGGTGCTCTAGCTAAAATCATATGCTAGGATTCCAATAAAGACAGTGATTCCTCAATCTGAGTCTCTATTTTCATTTTATGCCCAGTTGCAAGTCACATCCCAAACCATTTCGAGGACTCTTGGCCAATTCTCGCTCAGGGCATAAAATACTAACAGAGCAACATTTTTGAGTTCCATTAGATGCTGCAAGATTGTTTAGGAATGGACTAGGTGACCAAATTATCCATTTTCTCCCGAGGCATGGTTTTGTAAATTGGATCCCTTAATCGAAATGTTGCATTGCTTCAAATTGAGAAAAACACTAGTTATAGAAATCAATGAGTAAAGAAACTTCCAAGGCATGGCACCTGGGAGTGACGAGTGGTCTAGCTGAAATCTTATCCCAATAATCCATTGAATTCAACGGTTCCTCAATCTGAGTCTCGGTTTTCGTTTCATGCCCAGTTGCAAGTCACATCCCAAACCATTTCAGGGACTCTTGGCCAATTCCTCCTCAGGGCATAAAAACCTAACGGAGCGGCATTTTTTAGTTCTGTGAGATGATGCAAGATTGTTTAGGCATGGACTAGGTGACTATATTTTCCATCCGCTCCCGAGGCACGGTTTCATAAATTTGACCCCTTAATCCAAGTGTTGGTTTCCTTCAAACTGAGCAAAACACTAGTTCTTGACATCAATGAGTAAAGAAACTTTCGAGGCATGGCACCTGGGAGTGAGGGGTAATCTAGCTAAAATCCTATCCCAGGAATCCATCAGAGTCGATTGTTACTCAATCTAAATCTCAGTTTTTGTTTTATGCCCAGTTGCAAGTCGCATCCCAAACCATTTCGAGGACTCTTGGCCAATGCTTGCTCAGGGCATAAAAGCCTAGGGGAGTATCATATTTGAGTTCCATGAGATGTTGCATGATTTTTTAGGCATGGAATAAGTGACCACATTTTCCATACCCTCCTGAGGCATGGTTTAGTAAATTGGACCCCTTAATCCAAATGTTGCACTGCTTCAAATTGAGCAAAACACTTGTTCCCGAAATCAATGAGTAAAGAAACTTCTGAGGCATGGAACCCATGAGTGAGGGGTGTTCTAGCTGAAATCCTATCCCATTAATCCATCGGAGTCGATGGTTCCACAATCCGAGTCTCGGTTTTCATTTTATGACATGTTTCAAGTTGCATCCCAAACCATTTCAGGGACTCTTGGCCAATTCCTCCTCAGGGCATAAAAGCCTAACGGAGAAACATTTTTGAGTTCCATGAGATGCTGCATGATTGTTTAGCCATGGACTAGGGGACCATGTTGTTCATCTACGCCCAAGTCATGGTTTCATAAATTGGACGCCTAAATCCAAATGTTGCATTGCTTCTTACTGAGAAAAGCACTAGTTATCGAAATCGATGAAAAAAACAACTTCCAAGGGGTTGGAACCGGGAGTGAGGGGTGATCTAGCTAAAATCCTATGCCAGGAATCCAACAAAGATGACAATTCCTCAATCAAAGTATCGATTTTCCTTTTATGCCCAGTTGCAAGTAGCATCCCAAACCATTTCAGGGACTCTTAGCCAATTCTCGCTCAGGGCATAAAAGACTAATGGAGCAACATTTTTTAGTTTCGTGAGATGTTGCAAGCATTTTTAGGCATGGACTAGGTGACCAAATTATCCATCCGCTCCCGAGACATGGTTTTGTAAATTGGACCCCTTAATCCAAATTCTGCATTGCTTCAAACTGAGAAAAACACTAGTTCTCGAAATAAATGATGAAAGCAACTTCTGAGGCATGGCACCCGAGAGTGGTCTAGCTAAAATCCTATCACAGTAATCCATTGAACTCGACGGTTACTTGATACGAGTCTCATTTTTCGTTTTATGCCCGGTTGCAAGTCGCATCCCAAACCATCTCGGGGACTCTTGGCCAGTTGCTCCTCAAGGCATAAAAACCTAACGGAGCAGCATTTTTGAGTACAGTGAGATGCTACAAGATTTTTTAGGCATGGACTTGGTGACTATATTTTCCATCCGCTCCCAAGGCACAGTTTCATAAATTGGACCCCTTAATCCAAATGTTGGTTTGCTTCAAATTGAGCAAAACACTAGTTCTCAAAATCAATGATTAAATCAACTTCTGAGGCATGGCACCCGGGAGTGAGGGGTGCTCTAGTTGAAATCCTATCCCAGGAATCATCAGAGTCGATGGTTCCTCAATTCAAGTCTTGGTTTTCGTTTTATGGCCAATTGCAAGTCGCATCCCAAACCATTTCAAGGACTCTTGGTCAATTCCTCGTCAGGGCATAAAAGCCTAACTGAGCAGCATTTTTGACTTGCATGAGATATTGCATGCTTGTTTAGGCATGGAATTGGTGGCCACATTGTCCATCCGCTCCCAGGGCATGGTTTCGTATATTGGACCCTGAAATCCAAATGTTGCATTGCTTCTTACTAAGCAAAACACTAGTTATCAAAATCGATGAAAAAAACAACTTTCAAGGGGTTGGAACTGAGAGTGAGGGGTGCTCTAGCTAAAATCCTATGACAGGAATCCAACAGAGATGACGATTCCTCAATCCGAGTCTCGGTTTTCATTTTATTCCCAGTTGCAACTCGCATCCCAAACCATTTCGGGGACTCTTGGCAATTCCTCCTCGGGGCATAAAAGCCTAATGAAGCATATTTTTTAGTTCCATGAGATGCTGCAAGATTGTTTAAGCATGGACTAGGTGACTATATTTTCCATCTTCTCCCGAGGCATGGTTTCGTAAATTGGCCCCTGAATCCAAATGTTGCATTTCTTCAAACTGAGAAAAACACTAGTTCTCGAAATCAATGATTAAAGCAACTTCTGAGGCATGGAACCCATGAGTGAGGGGTGCTCTAACTAAACTCCTATGCCAGGAATCCAACAGAGATGATAGTTCCTCAATCTGAGTGTCAGATTTCGTTTTATGCCCAGTTGCAAGTCGCGTCCCAAACCATTTAGGGGACTCTGGGCAATTTCTCCTCGGGGCATAAAAGCCTAACAGAGCAGCATTTTTGAGTTCAATGAGATTCTGGAAGATTGTTTAGGCTTGGACTAGGTAACTTTATTTTCCATCCGCTCCCGAGGCATGGTTTCATAAATTGGACCCCTTAATCCAAATGTTGGTTTGCTTCAAACTCAGCAAAACACTAGTTCTCGAAATCAATGAGTAAAACAACTTCTAAGGCATGGCACCTGGGAGTGAGGGATGCTCTAGCTGAAATCCTATTCCATGAATCCATTGAATTCGACGGTTCCTCAATATGAGTCTCGGTTTTCTTTTTATTCCTAGTTGCAAGTCGCATCCCAAACCATTTCGGGGACTCTTGGCCAATTCCCCCATAGGGCATAAAAGCCTAACTTAGCAGCATTTTTGAGTTCCATGAGATGTTGCATGCTTGTTTAGGCATGGAATAGGTGACCACATTGTCCATCCTCTCCCGAGGCATGGTTTCGTAAATTGGACCCCTAAATCCAAATGTTTCATTTTTTCTTACTAAGCAAAGCACTAATTATTGAAATCGATGAAAAAACAACTTCCAAGGGGTTGGAACCAAGAGTGGGGGGTGATATAGCTAAAATACTATGCCATAAATCCAACAGAGACGACGTTTCCTCAATCCAAGTCTCGGTTTTCGTTTTATGCCCAGTTGCAAGTCGCATCCCAAACCATTTCAGGGACTCTTGGAAACTTCCCGCTCAGAGCATAAAAGACTAATAGAGCAACATTTTTTAGTTCTGTGAGATGTTGTAAGCTTTTTTTACGCATGGAATAGGTGAAAAAATTATCCATCCGCTCCCGAGGTATGGCTTCGTAAATTGGCCCCTTAATCCAAATGTTGCATTGCTTCAAACTGAGCAAAACACTAGTTCTCGAAATCAATGATTAAAGCAACTTTCGAGGGGTTGGAACTGGGAGTGAGGGGTTCTCTAGCTAAAATCCTATGCTAGGAATCCAATGTAGACGACGGTTCCTCAATCTGAGTCTCGATTTTTTTCTTATGCCAAGTTGCAAGTCATATCCCAAACTATTTCAGGGACTCTTGGCCAATTCCCGCTCAGGGCATAAAATACTAACGGAGAAACATTTTTGAGTTCTGTGAGATGTTGTAAGATTGTTTAGACATGGAATAGGTGACCAAATTATCCATCCACTCCCGAGGCATGGTTTCATAAATTGGTCCCTTAATCCAAATTCTCCATTGCTTAAAATTGAGCAAACACTAGTTCTCGAAATCAATGATTAAAGCAACTTCCGAGGGGTTGGAACTGGGAGTGAGGGGTGATATAGCTAAAATCCTATGCCAGGAATCCAACAAATATGACAGTTCGTCAATCCAAGTCTCAGTTTTTATTTTATGCCCAGTTGCAAGTCGCATCCCAAACCATTTTGGGGACTCTTGTAAATTCTCGCTCAGGGCATAAAAGACTAACGGAGCAACATTTTTGAGTTCCATGAGATGATGGAAGCTTGTTTAGGCATGGAATAGGTGAACAAATTATCCATCTGCTCCCAAGGCATGGTTTCGTAAATTGACCCCTTAATCCAAATGATGCATTGCTTCAAACTGAGCAAACACTAGTTCTCGAAATCAATGATTAAAGAAACTTTCGAGGGGTTGGAACCGAGAGAGAGGGGTGATATAACTAAAATCATATGCAAGGAATCCAATATAGATGATGGTTCCTCAATCCAAGTCTCGGTTTTCATTTTATGCCAAGTTGCAAGTCACATCCCAAACCATTTAGGAGACTCTTGGTCAATTCCTGCTAAGGGCATAAAAGACTAACATAGCAACATTTTTGAGTTCCATGAGATGTTGTAAGTTTTTTTAGGCATTGACTAGGTGACCAAATTATCCATCCACTCTTGAGGCATGGTTTCGTAAATTGTCCCTTTAAGCCAAATGTTGCATTGCTTCAAACTGAGCAAAACACTAGTTCTCGAAATCAATGATTAAAGAAACTTTTGAGGGGTTGGAACCGAGAGTGATGGGTGCTCTAGCAAAAATACTATGCATGAAATCCAACAAAGACGACGATTCCTCAATCTGAGTCTTGGTTTTCATTTTGATGCCCAGTTGCAAGTCGCATCCCAAACCATTTTGGGGACTCTTGGCAAATTCCCGCTCAAGGCATAAAAGACTAACAGAGCAACATTTTTGAGTTTCATGAGATACTTCAAGATTGTTTAGGCATGGCCTAGGTGACTAAATTATCCATCCTCTCCCGAGGCATGGTTTCATAAAATGGCCCCTTAATCCAAATGTTGCATTGCTTCAAACTGAGCAAAACACTAATTCTCGAAATCAATGATTAAAGCAACTTCTAAGGCATGACACCCATGAGTGAGGGGTTCTCTAGATGAAATCTTATCCCAGTAATCCATCGGAGTCGACGGTTCCTTAATCTGAGTCTCTATATTTGTTATATGCCCAGTTGCATGCCAAACCATTTCGGGGACTCTTAGCCAATTGCTCCTCGGTGCATAAAAACCTACTAGAGCAGCATTTTTGAGTTCTGTGAGATGCTGAAAGATTTTTTAGGCGTGGAATAGGTGACTATATTTTCCATCTGCTCCTGGGGAATGGTTTCATAAATTGGACCCCTTAATCCAAAGATTGATTTTCTTCAAACTGAGTAAAACACTAGTTCTCGAAATCAATGAGTAAAGAAATTTTTGAGGCATGGCAGCTGGGAGTGAGGGATGCTCTAACTGAAATCCTATTACAGGAATCCATCGGAGTCGACACTTCCTCAATCCGAGTCTCATTTTTCATTTTATTCCCAGTTGCAAGTCGCATCCCAAACCATTTCGAGGACTCTTGACCAATTCCTCCTTAGGGCATAAAAGCCTAACAAAGCAGCATTTTTGAGTTCCATGAGATGTTGCATGATTTTTTAGGCATGGACTAGGTGACCAC
Source organism: Picea engelmannii (assembly GCA_009831015.1). Lineage (NCBI taxonomy): Eukaryota > Viridiplantae > Streptophyta > Pinopsida > Pinales > Pinaceae > Picea > Picea engelmannii. Next base: position 56,046 of record ML788437.1, read on the forward strand.
ATTTTCCATCCACTCCCAAGGCATGGTTTCGTAAATTGGACCCCTTAATCCAAATGTTACATTGCTTCAAACTGAGCAAAACACTAGTTCTCGAAATCAATGAGGAAAGCAACTTCCGAGGTATGGCATCCGGGAGTGAGGGGTGGTCTAGTTGAAATCCTATCCCAGTAATCCATCAAAGTCGACGGTTCCTCAATCCAAGTCTCGGTTTTCATTTTATGCCTAGTTGCAAGTCGCATCCCAAACCATTTCAGGGACTCTTGGCCAATTCCTCCTCAGAGCATAAAAAATAACTAAATTCTACATGTCTCTGTCAACTAACTACTATATCTTATTGCCTTGAAAAAATATTGCACCAACTTCAACTACACATTAAGTTTAACAACCACTACTTCCTACATAAAAATGTGGGTTGCACTATTGTTAATCATCGCCATAACTAACTTATTCTTCAACTTGGATTGAACAAAACTAATATTTGTATAGTTCTACTCTTGGCTTGAACAAAACTAATATTTGTATATTTCTACTATTGGCTTGCCTTAGACATATTTCCAACTAAAGCACCCATGATTTGCATCACATCAACTGATGGTTGGATTTCTTACTCCATAGCATTGACCCTCATCTTCAATGGAAATTTCTTATAATAGTTCTAATTTGCACAAATCCAACAAACAACAACCTTACTACTATTTTTTTCTTAGATCCATATGATAAACTTATCATGTCCTTACTATTATCACATTAATATGTCCTTAATATGTCCAAAATCAAGAGGGATATCACATTAAATTAGGCGGTTCACCACTAATATTGGTAATTGCACCCTAGTCTAATTGTGCATCCAAAACTAAAGATATAAAAATTTTATTTAGAACTTTGAATATAGAAAAAAAAGTTCATAAATTGGAACTAGGATGATGATGGACTACTCACTAACAAAACGTGCACATGCAACTGAAGGTACAACCAAACAGGTACCTGTCAGATATTTCTTCGTCGAGTGAGGAAAACTTAGGACAAATAGAAGGAAATGCGACTACATCTAGTAGATATGATAAGAAAACAAGGAAAAGAGGTGAAAAAGTCAAAACAAAATTTTGTAGACCCATGAAATTTTTTCTTGTCGAAGGAGGATCATTCTCTTACGATGATGAGAGCATAGGAGACATAGAGGTGCCACTCAGGTATAAGCATATGGTGAAACAATGGGTACCTAAGGAACTACCTCCTATAGATGTTGACTTCGTTGTCAAGAATAGGACATATCACATTGCACCATCCTCCTTGCATGGCTTGGGGCTATTTTCCATAGATGGAATAATAGTAAAATACAATACAATAACTGAATTGATGGACTATGTCAAACCGTGTTACAATTATAATGATTGGATGTGGCTGGTCCGGTACATGCAAAGTATGCGTAGATATGCACTCGCCGCAAATTATATACAACTAATAAACAATGATAAAAAAAAGGGAGCGACTATCTATATTGATGGAATTCCTAAAGCTTCTGACAATATCGCAGGGTTTATAAACAACACATGACTTGGGACAACAAACAAACAACCGAATTTCATATATGAGGGACGTGAAAAGAATCGGGTAGTCCTGTGCGCAATAAAAAAGATAGCTCCCGAGGAAGAGTTATTAGTGGATTACCATTTGAATCAAATAGAAACACTGACTAATAGTGTGTGGGTACTTATGCAACACCTCTTTAAGAAACCTCTACTTATTGCATTATATTTTTTTATTATCTTTAACATTGTTGTAAATATTATCTTTAACATTGTTTTTTTGTTATTGTTAACAAATTTTTAAATATTTGGGGGTTCTAATTATATTATAATGTGGCAGGATGATCATGGAAAAGGGCCAGCCGCAGAACATGTAAATGATTATCAATTTCCACTTTCATTTTACGTGAATTTTATTATTTTCTTATATAATTTTTTTGAAATTATATTTTTTTTGTTGAAATTATATGTAGTCCACAGGCCATGTTGATCATGATTCCACCGATGAAGAGGGGTTTTATTCATCCCCTGATCTGATGGTCTTAATAAAAAAAAAGATCATTAAAGCGAACAAGGAACTTGCTAGCTTCTTGGATCGTCCAGATCAAACTCCCGACGTCCTAGAAAAGATCAATCTCCTTATGACACAACTTAACACATATAAGGTAATAACCATAATTTAAAGTTTTTTTTTTAATGTACTCATATGTTCGATTATGAAACTTTATTCTTTAACTTTTACATTATCACACGAAAAAACATTTTATTTTTTATAAAGAGATTTTTGGAGCCTGTTCATCCCAATGTTGGTAGTAGTGGCGCTATAGAAACACTACAGAGTCCTGATGCGGGCAGTCATATAGCTGCTAGAGTACTATTTACTTCTCCATCTTCCACACCTAATTTAGATAGGAACCATGACACGCACCACCAGACATCAACACATCGGTCAGAGTCTAGAGATGGTGGCAGAGATGAGGCTCATGGTCATGTGGTTGACATGGTTGCATTTCCTAGAGCTAGATGTGTGACAAACACGGGGACCCTTCCGTGCATTTTTGGCTGACGATAATGGACTTACATTAAAACAATCAATACTCCCAGGTAGTTTTAATTCATATTTTAATCATTTAATGTTGTCCTTCTCATACACAAAACATCTAGATTATTTATTTTAAATTAATGATCATATCTTTTTGTGTGTAGGAAATGACCATTTTTATAGGCACCTAGAGAGCAAGGCCTTGTTGATTTTTGGGGCAACCTTACGCATGAGGTGGAATTACCAGAATTCCAACCTCAAAAAGGAACTTATGGATTATCTTGAAGGCCTCTTTGGAGTAGACACATTCAATAAAAAAGTGGTCACCTCTACAGTGAGTGAATATTTAAAATATACGTGGGATGTTTATAGATGAAGCTTGGCAGGAAATCCTAGGTATGAGAATCCTCCCTCAATTCCAGAGAGGGAGTGGAAGGCAATCATTGATGATGCAAAAGAGAAGATTTTGAAAAAATCAGGAGAACAAATAACTAGTACACCAAGGTAAATTACAATATTATGATTTCAATACCAGCTTTATTTTTCTTTAGATCTAAATAAAAATGTGGTTATATATAAAATACTTGAAAATTTTGATGATAGGTTTCCTGACACTTCGAATGAAACCAAAGCAAGGATTGCCAAACATGGACAACACAAGCCAGGCCAGGGAAGCTACTCGAGGTTACAGTCACAAATCGTAAGTACCCAAACATCTTAAGAATATTATCTGTATCGCCTTACAACTTTCAGGTAATTGCAGCCAAAAACATTAAAAAAAGATACCCTTATGCAATGCAGGGCGATGACTTTGGAACTGCAACCATTGAGGAATACCTCCAACTTGGTTACAAGTATGGTTATAAAGTCATGGTTGATTGTAGGAAAAGCATGGGGCAGACCCCAAGATCCAATTTGCGGGATAAGGTAAATAAAAATCAGTCCACATTAATCATTCATTACTTATAAAATACGTAAATGTTTGATATCGTCCATAATTTAATGTCTTACTTTGTTTTAATCAAGGGAGAAGCACTATCAACGAAACCATTAGTACTGGAAAACAAAGCGTTTATAGTGCAACACAACCAGAAGATCATGGTGAGCAGCCCCATCCCAGTAAGGTGCATCCCCAAGATGTTCCTGTGACTGAGGCCCACAACGGTAAAATGGCTATATATTAATCATATACTTAATAATTCTTTAATTATAAATTTTGTACTTATAAATTTTGACGTTTCAATGGCAGAGAATGTCATATTTGATCCTCCTCGACCTAAATATCAGGTGAATAGGTCGGAAACCATTCCAACGGTGTTGACTAGAGGACCAAGTAAATAATTACATTGCTGGGTTTTTTTTTTAATATTAATGAACTACTTCAATGATATTTAAAAATTGGCCATATAAATTTAATATTTTTTGTTTTTGTAGGTGATGACCCTTCATAGCATAATCCATGCCATGGGTACAAGACTAGACATACTCGACATGAAAGGACTGAAACAACATCAGCTGCTGAAGAGCACCCAGTAAACGAAGACATGGATATGGACAAATTACTTAATACCTGGAAAGCACAAAAGAAGACTAAAAGAAATTCATGTTGTGTAATAATTTTATAAGACAATTAGATGTACATTATATAGTTGAACATGTAATGATGCATAAAATGCATTGACATTATGGGTACTTTTTCATCTAATAATATACACAAGCCTATTTCTATGGCTTGTATATATCTATGAATGTATTTTTGTTATTCACTTAATGATAATTTCAGCTTCTCTTATAAGACTTGGTATATATTGATTCAATACTCCTTAGTTCTATTGGTTCTATTCGCCTTGACATACATTTTCTGCATCAATTTGTGGCTCCATGGATATCATCCTAGTGATTTGAAGGCATTGGTAAACATGAAATTTAAGAGATTGAATTGTTCAAGTTTGGATTTAAATTTTACATGCTTGTTTGTTTGTGGGTTTCAAGAGTTCCAATCTTGTATCTCTTTGTCTTTTAAGAATGGCAATCTCTTTGTATTTTAAGATATAACGTGAGAATCCAAGCAAGACCTGGTGCCTTGTGCTTGGGCTATGGAGTCTAGGCAACAAACAGAACTTGAATATGCAATATGCAACTTCGAAAAATCTTGTGACATGATATATGCAACTTTGAAAGTCTTGTGACATGTGACATGTGGCAAGCATCTTTTCCAAGCAATGTGCAAAATTTAAACTTGGTGCAACATGCAAAAATAAGTTTTTAGGAAGATGCAATAATATTTTTTAAGGATTAAACATGAGGGGTTGGAAATGGCCATGTCAAACATTTTACAATATTTTTTTAGAGCATTACCCTTATTTTCATTGTGTCTCACATGACAAAGAAACAAAATCACATTGCCATTGTCAATTTATATGTGGAGGGTTATTCAAGGTTTCAAGACTTTGTTCATATTTTCCTACTTTAATCCTCTCATGGTTATGTTAATCCATATAGAGGTCCATGATATAAACACCCAATGTTATAATGCTGACATAAATTCCAATCTTCACTTTGTCGATTAGAGGGCACAATTTTGGAAACAATTTAATGCTTTTATTTCCATGAAATTTCTTTTGTTTCTTCAACAACATTAAGGATTAAACATGAGGGGTTGGAAATGGCGATGTCAAACATTTACTCTTTCACACATGTGCATCATCTCAATCTTCATGTCTACAATATGTGGAGGGTTATTCAAAGTTTCAAGACTTTATTCATATTTTCCTACTTTAATCTTCTCATGGTCATGTTAATCCATATAGAGGTTCATGATATAAACACTCATTGTTCTAATGTTGACATAAATTCAAATCTTCACTTTGTAGATTAGAGGGCACAATTTTGGCAACAATTTAATGTTTTTAGTTCCATGAAATTTCTTTTGTTTATTCTACAACATTAAGGATTAAACATGAGGGGTTGGAAATGGCGATGTCAAATATTTTATAATATTTTTTCATATCTATATAACCTTCATTAATTTTTAAATTACACTTGTAGGTATTGATTCTTACAATCATTCTTGTATTGAGATCCATTTCAAATCAAGCCTCCCCATTGAGAGTGTTTTTGTTCTCTAAAATATTATAGGACCAATCTAAAACAATGTGTCATCTTTTTGTTTCTCTTGATCATGGATCTAACTATGAATGTTTGATTTTGTTACTGGCTCAAGTTCTTGCTATGGATTTATCTCTAGTTCCTAGCTATGTTATCATGTAGCAATTCTAGAAGAGGATGTGTGAATCACCTCCTTCTACTAGGACCAATTGGTTCCTAGCATGGAAACAATTTTCTTATGTTGCACATGCTTACCAACACTCTATCAATGCAACAACTTCACTTGGATGACCTCTTTAGTGTGCAATCATAGCACCTTGTATAATTGGCTCTAAAATCAAATTTTATTTTTTTTGCTCAAAAATCAATTTTTTTTTTAAATAAATTGTTGTCATCGCAATTGCAACAAACTTGCTATATAAATCACTAAAATTGTATAGCAATTTCGTCACAATATACCTTGTTTTCGTCGCTCTTGCAATGACCCCTTCGAAAGCTGACTCGTCGCAAAGTTTCTTACACTTGTCGATCTTGTAACAATCTGCATATATTGTCAGGTGTGCGATGATATCCCTTTATTGTCACTCTTGCGACGATTTCTCTACATTGTCTCATTTGTGATGATTTTCATCGTTAGTCGTGCTTACGACGATTTCCCTACTTTGTCACTGTTTCGACGATTTCCCTACTTAGTCGTTCTGGCGATGGTATTTCTTCTTTGTCACAATTGTGACAACTCCCTAGTATTGTCACTCTTGCGACATTAAGTAAGGTTCATCACATGTGCCACGTCACGTGAAGAAATGTTTGGGAGACCCAAGTGATCAGGGGATCAAATTTTGCTCAATTTTCAAAGTGCTCGGAATGAGACGAAAACAGTTCCATTACGTCCGTCTCGTCTTCCTGATTCCAGTGGTATATTTACTTTCGCAAACGGAGTCCGTATGGAGGAGATATCGCGATCTGTCTGCCAAGCCAAATAGGCAAAAATTTGGGATGTTGACTGTACCTGTCCGTACAGTCCGTACGACCACGTGGAGGGTCGTACCATCATGATGACATGGCAGTTTGATGACGTGGTGCATATTGGTTGGTTGGTTGTCGACGAATGCTGTGCTGACACGTGTCACTATGTGGTTGGTTCATATGTTTGTGTTTATATAAAATGGTATGGAGGCCGCGGGGTTCGACCCCCGGACCTCCCCAAATACTAAAGTTTTCATAACATTCCGCTAACCAATAGTCCCACCTTTGATCCTTGTTAACTATGCCTTCAATATTTTATTTAACATTGATGTTATATTATAGAGGAAAGGGGGGCGGGCCGGGGCTTAAGCCCCGACCCATGGTTCCGTTGACATGTATATGACCATATATATATATATATATATATATATATATATATATATATATATATATATATATATATAT
>ML788437.1:77093-118392 GCA_009831015.1 Picea engelmannii
GGTAAGCCAACAACCATATTCTTTGTTGCCATCGACTACAGAATTTGAAAATTTAGGTGTATGAGTCGTTTATGCCAAATTCGACTTCGTTCATGAATGTGATAAATAAGAGCAATCAGTTCAGAGTCAGGTCAAGTCAAGTCACAAAAATTATACAAACTGTCCTTTGGGTCGAGAATCCATCCGACAAAAATCAACTCACCATTCTTTAAATCTTGAACAAAGAACTGATCTAGCCAGAACTCCACAATCTTACCTATCTGCATTTGTTGAGAAATAGAAAATAAAAATTTCATTGAAGTTCAACACATGATAGATGTTGACAATCCTTCCATGTCGATAAGGAACATCACCACAAATAACAAATTCATCAACAACATAGATATTTCACACAATAGCTTTATCCAAGGATGTGAACAAGGAAACATCCTTAGCCATATGATGAGTGCATCCAAAATCAAGGACCCATTCATTCTTCTTGGAATGAGAAAGAAACGCTTCAGAAGTTTTGACTTGGAAGGTGAAACTATCAGTAGGTCGACGAACATCTGACACTTCTCCTTCAAGTCGTTTGACCTTCTCCTCTAATTTGTCTCTCTTCTTGTAGCACTATCTCTCCACATGTCCAACCATTCCATAGTACTGACATGTCTTCTTCTTTTTATTCTTCTAGTGTTCATTAATCCTCCCTTTAGTTTTCTAGTTGAGGAATTACGGTCTATGTACAAGGGTATCAAACCATCCTCTATCTGTATGATTCACCTTGCCCTTTCCCTTGAGCAAGTGAGGTTGATGTTTGTCACCATGCTTTCCTTCATCAAGCAATTTGTGTTGATCAGTAATTAGTAAGCCATATAGAGCTTCAAAGGTATAATCCTTACCATCTTCCTTGCATGCTTTCCAACTGGTGTGGAAAGTCGAGAAAAACACATTGAATGGTGTTCTCGGATTACTAAGGATCAACTTGATGAGTTGTCTTTATTTCTTTTGATAATTGTTTCCACAGTCTCCCAATTTCAATTGCATCTCTTTGACACATGCCAAATATTCCTCAATTCTGTCAAAGGAATGAGGATCGAGAGAGATAAACTCTTTTTCTAATTGCATGTCATGGCTTCATCGACTTGTAGAAAATTGACTTCAACTTCTTCCATACTTGATGAGGGAAGTCGATTCAGCTGGTATGGAACCAAATCTCCTGCAAGATATAGGTCGTGATGACCCCCATATCCTCATCCTTCTTTTCATCAACAACAAACTTCATTTGATTGTCTGTCGAATCTGGAATCAAAATCTTCATATATTTACAAAGTCCTTTAATCTTCAATAAGGATTCCATATTGGTGCCCAGATAAAATAATTTGATCCATTCAGAATAACAGGATTGATCTTCGAAATGATCTTCGATATCTAACAAATTTGATTTGATTCCATAGGTTACAGTCAACAAATCACTGGCCCAGATTCAATCACAAACAGATCTGACTCAACAAGATTTGCAGATAACATGCAAGGTCTTAGCCAGTTGCTCTAATACCATGTTGGGGATTGGATGTAACCTGATACGATACAAATAACAAAATCTGTAGATAATCGAAGAGGAATAACTTTAGAAAAGATCAGTGGTGTCTAAAGACATCGTTACAACACTTAAGCATAACGCATTATGACCAGGACATCATAATGCATATTAGACATAATATCTTGCATTTCAACCATATGATAATGACCCATCGGGTCCTCTATTAATAGTATCAAGATCTAAACAACTTCCTAGAAATAGGGAAGATCTTGTCCACATACAATCATTGGTGGTTAAAGTTGACTCCGTCAAATACTCATTATCTAGTCAGCTCATCAAAGTAGTTTAACCCAATCGTCCATGCATCCAACTCATAGTTGATTTCTTGGTTGGTTGATCCATCAAACGATTATCTTTGACTACTAGTCAATTGTCCGACCGACAAGTTGATCGACTACTTAACTGACTAATTTATAATTTAGATCGATTTCCTGACCGACTGTTTCGAAGAGAAGTGTGATGAACCATCAGAACCTAAAGTTCCAATATTTGAAGTCCCAAACGTCATAAAGATTGCTTGGATGAACATCAAACCAAGGAATATGAAACATTGCAAGGATTATAGGGAGGCTAATTCTAAAGAAACTAACATAAGTATTACAAAGTAAATCATATACCAAACCTAGGGTAAGGAAATGAAACCCTAATATATTCACCCCCAATACAATAGATCTAGAATTTGACAAAGAAATGAAATAGAAAAATACTTCATAACTCACTTGCAATGTTTTCCTTGTAATAGCTCCTTCCTCGATGAAAACTTGCAACTCAAATCCTTCTATGATTACCCTAGAACAAATACTAAATAATAGACAATATTACACAATATCTTTGCAAAAGTGAGACAAGTTTCTTCCCATTATTCTCCACTAATCCAATCCATGTAAAAAATAGAGAGAAAAAACCTTTATATAGGTTTTAGCTTCACCCTTCTCTCCTATAAAATAATATTTTCATAAGAAAATATAGTTAACGAGGGGGACGAATTTGATCAAAAGCCTATAACCATGAATGCGAGTGTAAAACTCCATGATGAGGGCACTTTCCTAGAAATAACCACCTCTAACTAATAATATTACTTGGTAGGGTGAATTTATAAGAAAATTGTAGATTTTAACCTTGTACAATAAATTACTGCAAATGGATTCTTAATAAAAACAAAAAATATACAACGAGATACACACACACACATACACACACAATATATATAGAGAGAGACATTTTACCCAGGAAACCGAAACAGGGAAAACCAACAACTTGTTTAGAGCCACGTCTCTAATCTTTTTATTCATCATCTCTTCATTGTTTACAATACAATATATATATGCTCCTGCGACATCCAAAACCTCGAATACATTGAACCAGATTAGTCAACAACCCAAATTCCCTAACTGGAATTAGAAAACCATGTGTCGAAAAGCTGCTAAAAAAAAAAAATCAGTCAATTTTTTTCTCACAAGTGTTGCGCTCAAACCCCTATGACCCCCCACGCACCCAATGCAACATAGACACTAGGTTTGGTCGTGCAAATAATATAACACATACCCAACAAAAATGAGTGGTTTACCATGTGTAAAGGCTCATTTATGAGGGTGTTCTTCTAGAATTGTATGCCAATGCCAAGTGTAAGTGCTCTTTTCTAGAAGTCCTTTGACCAAGAAAACTCTAAAATAATCCTTTAGCAAGTGTGCCCTTGAAAAATGTGCATTTATGCCCACTTTAACCAAGACAACCTTGAAGTTTTCACCCTAGAAATGGTGTTATTCACACTTGTTCAAATGGTTCTTAATCAATTTCATGTGATCTCCTCAAAATGTGTGCCCTTTGACCAAGTCGAACCATCACTAGTCACTTCACATGTGTGGAAGGTGTGAATAAGGTTACACAAAAATTGGATAACTCTTCATAGTGGAGCACATCACCTAGGGATGTGTGCATGAGTGGATACTATAGATGAGTTCGATGGATGAGGTGGATGGCCAAAACCCTAGGTTGCATGGATAAGAAGCTCTTAATCAAACATGGAGATCAAATAAATCCTCAAAACTTGGGTCAAAGTATAAAGATGTATCATGAAAAGGTTATCACATGTGAACAAGTATATTATGAGGCTAGGGAAAATTGTCCTTTTTCATGTGTTTTTTCCTCAACATATGTGCCAAAGGGGGAAGTACTAACTTAAGTTGTGTACTCCATGGACTTAAGGTTATGTTCCCTAGTGAATTTATGAATAAAAATATGGAGAATTACACCTCAATGGAGTTCAATTATAACATTCAAGTATCAATAGGCTAGTATTTCACTTCAGTACATGTCCAAAGGGGGAGTGTCTAGTCTCATGTGTACCACGTGGGTTTTAAGTTACAACTACTTGTGACCAATTAGAAAGTGAAACTTAGGGTAAAGGTTTCAATGAAAAATTAGAACAATAAAGTGTTAATATACCAATACTTAGACACTCAACCAAAGGTTTAGGATTTAAAATTTTTAATTAAAATATCCCAAACTAGTTAGGTGTGTTCATAAGTCTAAAAAAAGTGAAAATATATGAATTGAGGAGACATTATAAGGTAAGGCTTAGGGATTTTAAGCTAATTATGTCATGCACCTCGTAGGAGATGGAAGGTAGGTGTAATTTAGGGTTTTACCCAAGGAAAAAGTCAATATGTGATGTGATAAACAAATACCTTAAGTAAAAGGGTGAGAAGTGGTTATGTATGTAGGAAGAGGATATTACCTAAGGAAAAAGTTATAATATGCTTGCAATAAACAATTTGTGTAGGTAAAACTATGGAAATGCCATGAATATGAATGAAACCTACCAATATTCCAACCTTTTGAAAGCTAGAATCACACCATCAATCTACACAAGACCATTTACCACTCATGTCAACATGAGGAGTAACAAAGCCCTTACCACTCTCCTTTATTATTTTGAAGTGATACCTAGTCCCCAAATAAAACAAGCTTCCAAATAAGACAGGCTTCCATCGTCCCTTTGAGATCGATGATGATCCCTCCCACCCCTAACCCAACCCAGCCCTCTGTCCCACCCCCAACCCAACCCCCACTCATATCAACATGAGGAGTAACAAAGCCCTTACCACTCTCCTTTATTATTTTGAAGTGATACCTAATCCCCAAGTAAAACAGGTTTCCATCGTCCCTTTGAGGTCGATGATCCCTCTCACCCCAACCCAACGCAACCCTCCCTCCCACCTACTAGGGGAAGTGATAATATATGTATTTATTTAACTTTTCTATCTAAGATAAATTGTACAGATGCACATTTAAATAATTAGAAATAAATAATAAATTATAGAATAAAGTATATTTAACATCGAAATAATTTTTACCATTGCAAAATCTTCTCTAATCTCTTGGAATGTTTTAAAATATTTTAAAATCTCTGTAATAATATAAATTCTAATCTCTTTTAAATTTACTATCATAAAAAAGTTTTTTTAAATTTACTATCATAAAAGAAGTTTATTAATTCTATTAGTTTTTATTTTATTAGTTTTTTTTACTATCTCGTACCTTTGAGTTGTCGTGTTTTTGCTTCGTAATTGCCTAAACTTGAATAAATTGAAATTAAATGAAATCATACTTTTGAATAATTACGAAATAATTGAATAAATTAAAATTCAATGAAATCATACTTTTTTAAATAATTGCGCACTCATAATTTTGACGTTATCGACTCAAAGATCCGAAAACCATTCAATCACATTTTTGAAATGATGAAATTAGGAGGAAAAATAGCCCGTTCTAACCGACGCTGAATGTTGCATTCTCACCATCTACGGTCAAATATAATAAAAAGTCTACAGCCACAGTTCTTTAGGTGTACCTGAGATGAGCCAACCGGATTCACATCTACTGAAGATTGCTGCGAGGAAATTTCACGTGTTGAAATACTGACGTTTAGTGTTTGAAGAGGAAAATGTCTCGCGAGACCCAACCGAAAATGGAGCACATGGGTCACACACTGCTGATGGCAAAGGCAACATAAAGAAACTCACCGACTTCTTGCCATCCACCAAATTGCCGCCAAGTGGCACCATTCGATTCCTGTCACGACCAACTCACTTGCCATACACAATTCCCGTTGAAGAAAGCAACTTCGTGCGCATTCACATGCCACTAAAATCTTCTTGACCTGTTCTACCAATTTATATAATCGATAATGGCGTTTGTTATATCAGATTCGGTGAGAGCCGTAGCGTTATTTGATTTTGACTATACAGAATGCGTGGTTTAGTGGAGTCCACAACAGGAACGTGGCTTTTACTTTTAGAAAAAAAATTTAGGGTTTCTATTTAGCTTGCGAATGGCAATGTCCACATGCGGAATATACACCTGTAACTTGGAAAGCAGCGTTTTCTGCTCACCTATTCCATTATTTAACTTCGTATTCGCCAGGGATTCAGCAAAATTGTCTACATATATTCGGCGCTTTGATTGATCTCAGGGAGTATCAGAGCTTTGAGAACAGGTAGAAGCTTGAAGGAAAAAGAAGATTGGAAATTTCGCGATTTATCGGAACAATTGAGTTTGCAAGCGATGTCGACAACTGCATCTGTGGCTTTGGAGTTTCTACGCGTTCAGAACGCCTCTGAAGCAAATGGAACGGTTGTGAATGGATGTACCAGTTTGGAATTCTGCCCTGGAAAACAGCTAGCCAAGCCTAGATGTATGCTTTCTTTTGCAAACGCCTTAAATATGTCTGGCAGTTTTATTTTCAGATCGGCCCCTGCAATATGCTGTCTTTCTAGAAAATTGTCTTCCGTTTGTGTTTTGATTGAATGTTTTGGCTGATTTTGTATCTTTCTTTGATGAACGCAGCAGTCATGCCAGATCTGTCGCGGATTAGACCGCAAATGATGCAAAAAGTGCTTTCGTCGATCGGGCTTTCAGAGGACAAGAAGGCAAAGAGCTTTAATGGACAGTCTGAGGCATCGAGTCACACGGAATTGATGGAATTGTTTCCAGTAAGCACTGGTTTCGGTTCAAACCCTAGAGTTGCAGAAACAAATATAACCTTGCCGTTTGCAACCGGTCAAACGGATCCGGATTCGAGGTATTTCATGTTCAGGCATTTGTCATTTGAGTTTCTTTTTCCGAAATTCTTTTATTGAGAGAGCTTTAAATGTTAAGATAAGGCTAACTTTGTGTATTTTGCACTATTTTGAGCAGATCCGTTCCAGCAAAAGCTCCGGAGCAATCGTCCACAGCTCAACTAACTATTTTTTATAACGGAGCGGTGCATGTTTACGATGTGCCTGCTGAGAAGGTCTTATTTTGATCCGAGCAACAAATTTATCCATTAACAACAAAATTATTTAATCTTTTTGACAAAACGTTTGATTCTTCAGTCCTTCTGGCTTTATTTTATTTCTGACGGAGTATTTTTGCCATTTTCTTGGCAGGCTCAAGCCATTATGAGTTTTGCTAGCTCTAATAGCTCGATCAACACAGGAACATCTCCGACTACCAGCAGTCAAATCGAACAAATATCAAAACCGTTTCCTTCCAAGCCTCCTTCCAAGCCTCAATCGAACGCTGTCAATGAAAAACAAACTCATAGACCGCCAATAGGTGAGACGCCGATCGCACATAGTTTATATTGAAGAACAGTGGCTAGATTAAACGTGAAAAGGTTGAAACAGGTTTTTAAGATAGAAAGGGTTTTTAACATTGTTTACTTATTGCGAATGCAGGCCTGGAAATAGTCAGGAAATTGTCTCTGCAACGCTTCCTCGAGAAGCGAAAGGAGAGGTAAACAAATTCTAAATCATGAACAATTTAATTTAATTTAATTTTTCCGGTATATTTAGATGATTGATTAGGCTAATTCTACGATTAAATCATTTTCCAAAATTTATTTATTTGTTTTAGAATATATTAAATATGGAAACGTGTATTTATCATGAAGGGTTTTGGTGGTAATGCAGAATCAACAACGTGGCTCCTTACAGCTCAATGAAGACGGAGACATTGCCTTCGAAAGTAGAGAAGGACACAGCGGACCAGATTTTCCTTTCGTTGGCCGGGCCAACGCAACATTTTTAAAATGGCGGTGGATGCTGTTGACTCTTTAAATTCATCACGCTGCAATTCTTTTATCCTTGACTGTGACTGGAACGAAACAACGCGTTTTCTGGATAGAGATTCCCACTGCATGACCCGTGAAACTCATGGGCGGCAAGAAAAGGTGGAATTGGCAACCAATAGTCAGTTTTGTCTCCACTTTGGTTAGCGTGAAGCTACGTAGCAATTTCGTGATTGGGCAGCATTCATTCTGCATCACGCAAATTATATTGTACAATTTTTTTATTTATTGATGACCAATTTTGTTTGTACACCACGTGGTTTTCAATATTTATTGAAATCATGGAATCGTAAAAATGATAAAGCCACAATCTCTATATTTTAAATATTAATTTCTGTGTTGTGGAGTGTACATTGTTGACTTTAACATACTTATGAGCTTTGAATCACAACATATTTAAATTAGTTTTAATAAAGATATAATGTTTTTTAATTTTTAAAGGATATAACTTGAAAGTTACATCTACATGTTTAAAGGAAATATAATTCTATAGCACATAATGTCATGTTGGTGAAGAGATACCAATATTCAAGATAGATTGTGCCTCCTCTTTAATTTAGATATGCTTTCTATTACCAAAGTGATTGTATTAAAAGAATACCAACGGGAATCAAAATATTCAAAATAGAAAAGGGCATCTCTTATCTAGTCTAGAATAAAGAGAATCATATCTTATTTGTGATATCTTAGAATAAGCACTTGTCTAAGAAATAGTTTTAGTCATACTCGGCGTATTTAAAGGAGGCGAAGCATTGGAGCCAAATAAAGGATTTGTTTACTAGTGTTGTGGCTTTGTAAGACACTTATATATTGATTGCTTTGAGTAATTTTTTTCGTATACAATGATCCTTTAAGTGGTGCTTAGTTTTGCGCATTCTCAAAGGTTTAGTAGTATTAGTGGTGTAGATCTTTAAGTTTCAAAGTTACTATATTAAACATTATTATTATGGATTAATTTTTTTGCCAAGCTAATTTTTATATCTTAATATAGTTCGAATTTGTAATTTTTATATCTTATATCTTAAAGTGTGTAATTGTATAATTTGGATAATTTACATTAAATTAAGTTGCATATATTGTATCAAAGTGATATATATCTATATATATAATCAACATTAAACAATTCATTAATCATATTATCATATATTTAACATTTAACATTGTAATTTTCTGATTATTAATAGTTGGATAGTCGACCAATTCAACACTCTATCAATTCTAACTGATATGAAAGATACCAATCTAGCAAATGAGAGAATAGTGAAGTTGTTAAGCTTAAGAAGAAATCCCCACTTAACAACACTTTTCATTAGACCAAAGCTTTAACAATCATAGATAAAAAGTTAAGTATTCTAAAAACCATCCAACATTAAGGTGCAAAAAAAAATTTCTCCTCTAGCTCAAGCCTTCATTATATAGGTTTTGTGGCCCAAGCCACTTGTCAATCTCATGTATAAATGTAATTTTATAGTTTAATAATAACCTATTATTCACCCAACCATGTGTCACTCACATGCACAAACAATCACTTAAAAATATAAAATAATGATTTATCATCACCCAACTACCACATTTTCTATTTTTACTCTTTGGTGTCTCCTTGATTTCCTCCTCATTTCCTATTTGAGTGGGTGCACTTTTCTTTTCTTTCCTCTTTCTTCTCCTTAATTTGTGGGTGTATTGGTAATTAGTTTTTAGTTAATTAAAATTACTTTATTTTTATTTCATGCACATTCCTATAATGTATTTTTATTCAACCATAGTTTAATGTATACTTGACAACTTATATCCAATACCAAGGATGCCATGTTTTTCCATGCCCTTTGATAGTTACCTTTCAATAAGTACCAAGGGTGTCATGTTCACACATGCCCTTCAAGTATTCAAGTATCCAACTTTCTTGGTGGGTGAAACAGTGAAACTGTTGAGACCTTGTTAACTCGACTTATTTTTCCCTTGTTGAGAGACTAATGGTCACTAAGGAATAAAATTATCACCTTATTAAACGCCCCTCAACTATCATTTGTTAGTGACTGAATCCACAACCTACCCTCATGGGAACATGCAACCTCTAAGTAAAATCGTCACTAGCTTTTCAACCGAGGTTTTAAAAAAGGAGTTTTAGTAGATGGAAATAGGAATGTTGTTCCTCCTCTTTTGGTGATACTATGTACACTTCCATACAACCTCGTTACCCATATATGGACTAGTCAATAGGCATGTTCCCTATGAATGTAGACACTACAATCAATGCATAAAATTGTTCCATAATTAAAATCAAAGCATATCATTAATTGTACATCATATTATAATACCCTAACTCAATCTAAAGTCCAATATAATGTTGAATCAATCCCATGTCAATGTACCCTATGTCTTTCTTGTCACACTAAGTAAACCATCAGTAGAATCTGCAAGTTAATGAATCCAATATTTTCATTTCAAAGTATCATAATCATATGAATTGACAATGTCAGTTATGTCATATCAATTTATATTTAATACAATGTCCATGTTATCATAGACATATTTAAATGAACACATTCAAAACTATCACTTAAAACCAATCATATAATTAAAAAATATTGAGTTTCATCATCATAATACAAGTCAATAAACCAAGTCATTTGTAAACAAATGCCCTCAAATAATAAGATTTAGTATGTCAAACTAGTAAAAACAAATTGGGCACTACATACACCCCCTCTAACACCCCCTCTTTAGGAAAATTCATCTTGAAGTTATAGAATAAATTTGAAAATTCTTGATGCATCTCAATTGCGTCCTCCCAAGTAGTGGAATTGGGACTATAACTATCCCATTGAACCTTTACTTGATCTACCAAGTGATGCCTAAGTTGTTGAGTGCACTTGTCCAAAATGGAGATGAGTCCATCCACCGGGACCCCCTCATACAATATATACAAATAACTCAAATCCATAACATGAGAAGGGTATGAAATATAATGGTGTAATACAGGTACATGAAAAACATCGTGCATACAATCTAATGATGATGGAAATGAAAGAAAATAAGAAACAAATGCCTTTCTTTCTAGAATTTCAAATGGTTCTACATATTGTGGTGATAACTTAACTCCTTTTCCAAACTTAATTGATATTTTTTGTGGTCTCACCCGTAAGAACACTTCGTCCCCAAATTTGTAACTTCTATAAACTATATGCACATCTACATAACTCTTTTTTTTGTCTCGTACTTCTTTTACTATTCCCTTAATCATGTTTATTTATTTTTTCATTTCTTGGACTACTTTTGGTCCAACTAGGACTATCCTCTAGCCTATCCTAACTAAGAGGTGTCAAACACGATGTATCGTACACAAATTCAAAGGATGCCATATTGCTTGAGCTTTGATAGCTACTATTATATGCAAATTCAACAAGCAATAAAAACTCTTCCCAACATTTTTGTTGATCCATTATGTACATATGAAACATGTTTTCTAATATCTGATTTATTCTTTTAGTTTGCCTATTAGTCTTCAGATGGTATGTTGTATTGAAATTAAGTTGTATTCTTAATGCTTCTTGAAATTTTTTCCAAATTCTTATAATAAATATTGATTCTCTATCTCAAATTATCTTCTTTGGAACTCCATGCAATATTATTATCTTGTTGATAAAAACTCTTGCAATATCTGGTGCTTGATAAGTATTATTTACTAGGATAAAATTTGCACTTTTGGTTGTAGTGTCCAGTACCACAAATATATAATCGTGTCTTCTAAACGTCATAGGCAATCCAACTATAAAATCCATTGAAATCACTTCCCATTTCAATTTTGGTATCGCATATGGTTGCAATAATCTTGTTGGTTGTTGATGTTCATCCTTCACTTGTTGACACTCAAGGAATCTAGCTTCATAATAACTATGTCTCTCCTCATTCCACTCCAAAAGAATAGTGGTTTTAGATGTGTATTAATCTTCTTTACTTGAGGAGCTATAGAATATTCTCTGTGAGATTCTCTTAAGATTAAATTGTGAATTTCTTCATTTTGTAGCACATAAATTCTTCTATAAAATCGCAATAATCCCTCGTCATTTAAGGCATATCCTTCATATTTCTGAATTTTTTTTACTTCATTCTCTAATTCTAGCTTAACTTCCTTGCATCATTCATATTCTAATTGTAACTCCAATATGTTTTCTCGTAAAATTTTTCTTAATGGAAAAATGAGAAAACACATGGCCAACAACTTAAAGAATTTGCCAATTTGTTTATTGTTTCTTTAATGTATGACATATTGAAATCATACTCCCTTAGTAATTCTAACTAGCTCCTCTATCTAACATTTAAATTACTTTTCATAAATATGTGTTGAAGTCCATGATGATCTGTGTTTAATTCAGTTTTTCTCCCAACTAGATAATGCCTCCAAAATCTTAATATGCGAACTATCACCGCAAGTTCCAAATCATGCATTATGTAATGTTCTTCATGTGATCGAAGCTTCCTCGAAGCATAATAAATCACTATATCTTCTTGCATGTGTACTCCACCTAATCCTCCCTTCAACACATATGTTCATACTATAAGATCTTGATCCATATCTTGTACCTTCAAAATAGGAGTTGTCGTCAATAATTCCTTAAGTTTTTGAAATACTTCTTCACATCGTTCTATCCATAAAAAAATATTGTTCTTTTGTAATTCAATAATAGGATTCACAATTTTCAAAAATCCTTCTATAATCCTTCTATAATAACTAGCCAAACACATAAAACTATGTACTTCATGTGCATTAGTAGGTGTTGGAAATTCCATAATTTCTTATATCTTTTTTAATGTGGAGGTTTTCACAGTTAGTCATAATGATGCATGAGCTTTTTGAAAATAAACTATGCAATACATTTTGAAATGTCCAATGTTCTGGGTGGACCCTCCACCCATTATCAAGGACACATAAAAGGAAATAAATTAAGAATATTTCAGCCAAAGAGCTCATGCATCATTGATTCTATCTTTGTCATGTCCACCATTATTCCTTCTCATGAAATTATATGTCCCAAGAAATGAATCTTTGATTCATAAAATGTGTATCTATAATTTTTTCCATACAACTTATGTTATATAAGACATTGCAATACTTTCCTTAGATGTTCTTTGTGTTCTTTTGGTGTTCTAGAATATATCAAAATATTGTCCAAAAACACTTGTACGAACTTATCGAAATATTGTCAAAATACCCCATTCATTAAACTCATAAATATTCCAAGTGCATTCGTCAATCCAAAAGTTACTAATACAAATTCATAATGACCAAGTTGCATATTAAATGTTTTCTTAGGAGTATCTTCTTTATTCTCAATTGATAATATCTTGACCTTAAATCTATCTTAGAAAACACGTTCGCGTCTTTCATTTGATTGAATAAGTCATCGATTCTAGGCAACATATACTGATTTCTTATCGTTGCTTTTCTTTATTTTGATAGTTGATACCAAGTCTTAACAATCCATCTTTTCTTGTACAAATATCACTACCACTCCCCATACGATATACTTGGATGAATAAATGTCAAATCCAAAATTTCTTGGAGATGCATCTACAATTCTCGCAACTATGGAGTTGTCATGCAGTAAGGATCCCTTGTGATAGGCTTTGTTCCTAGTTTGAGTTCAATTGTGAAATCCTACTCTGTTAGGTTGTAGTCTAGGTAATTTCTTTAAAAAAACATCGAAGAAATATAATAATACAAAATATTGTTCTATTCTCAATGTATCCTCCTACTTGTTCATAATTGTTACAACATACAATCTACATTGTTTTATCATATTCTTCTTCAATTGTAACACTAAAATGAATCTTGATGACACTCCTCTTTCATCCCTACTAAGATTATTTTATGTCCTAGATCGTCTTACAAAATAAAGTTTCTTATCCTTACAATCTAGCACTGCTTCATGACTCTCTAACCAATCCATACCTATTACTATATCATAGGATACTAAAGTAGTTGAATACAATGACACTTGGGTTATACATATGTATCTAAATCAATTTCACAATCTTTAACTAAACAACCCACTTTCTTCTTTACTCCTAAAGACATCTCTACTTGGTTGAAATCTTTTTGATTTATTAACTTTATTTTTAATTTTAACAACGCATCATGAGAAATAAAAAAAATTGTTGCTCCTAGATCTATTAATATTGAAAAAAAAATATCGTTAATCTTACATGGTGTCTCTAGTTCAATGGATTGATGCTCGACTTGGTGGTTATTCACCATGGTATGGATCATGTGGGCTTTACCTAGATCACAAACTATATTCTGACTTTGCTCCAAACTAGCTCTGCTCTATGCATGAGGGCACACTCTTTGAAAATGTTGATCTCCACATGTCCAACACCCCCTCTTAGGGGGTTGTGTAACATCCTCGACCATTCCAACAATATCGGCAATGCCACTACTCATCTCTGACTTAGCTGCGATACCAAACTGTAACGTCCCTGGCCATTCAATAGGCCGAGTAACACTTTCATGCGAAACATTCACATACAAATATATAACATGCATTTTAATCGAAATAAATCACATAACACAAATTTACTGCTACCATACAGATTCAAATGTAATAGAAATTAATTCATATATGCAACATAATACATGATAACATTCAAGCATCACAGGCATGCATAACATAAAATTAAGCACATAAATGATACTTATCTTTCAACTGGAATAACACCACCAACTGTGTACAGACCTTCCACGAACCTCCTGGCCATAGACCACACTACTCATCACGCTCAGTAGTGGGTCACTCTCGAGCTGGGACTAAGCTCCACCCAGGGCAAGGGAATCCTAGGCTAGAAAAGGTCAATAGGGAAGTCACACAGTTAAAGAGGAAGGATTCTCTCCCAGGAGCCACTTATGCCCACTGCTCATAGACTCTCATTCCCCACATGCTTGTCCCTCATTAGAAGTATACACCTTCATTGTCACACAGTCCATCGGCTGCTTCACCTCCCTTGCCTTGGACTTCAGCAATAGGTCGAACCAGAATTCGCAGAGCTCTGTAGCAGATACAGGACTCCTTCCAGGAGAACTCACTTCCACATCACACTCTCTCACCTGGAGAGAGTTTCCCAGAGGCCTGACAACCTGCCTCTTCAACCACAACCACCTCCCTCACCTAGAGAGAGTGTTTCACATAGGCTTGACAACCTGCCTCTTCAACTTTGTTCCTGCACAAGGTGGAAAACAACAAGGCTCAACAAGGAACAGACAACGACAGTAAGCCACACTCAGCTAAGGAACTGCATGGCCACAATAGCCAACAATTATGACACACATGGCACAGACAAATACGGGATGCTCGAGCTTCACAAAAGACACGGCTCAGTCCACGCATTTGCCACTTGTTTTAGGGTGCGTGACAAGGAATCAAGGTAGAGGTCGATCATGGAAGTTTTGGATTCAGACTCCAGATGGAAGAATGGACAACAAACAATATTTCTGTGAGGGTTTCCTTCATTGTGCGCTGGTATGTAGAGGCAGATGCAGAGGAAAAAATGGTTCAGATGCCCCCGATCCTCGCGAACTCGAGCAGAGGATGACAGAATGAGAGAGAGAACCCCTTCCATGGTTTGACTCTTTGGTTTTAACTGCATGAGCCTAGGTTGACACATGTCTCCCTGGAGCTGCATGTACTCCACTTAGCATACGTTCCCTTTCCAGGAACTTAGGACAACACTCAACATGTCCACCTTAGCCTTCAAAAATTAATATTAAAATATTATTCCTTTAGAGGTAAGCCCCCTATCTTAGCTCCTAGGCCCAAACACTTAGCCCCCTCCCTTGCCCAACCTTGTGGAAGCTTAGTCCCCCATCACTCTTTCTTCGTGGTCGGTCTACACACAGTGATGTTTTTATATTAACAAAGTGCATAATTACATGTACAAAATAGGCTCCTGGCCTTTAACACCTAGGCTCTCCAGCCTACTTGCACATAAGCTTACCAGCTTACAATTGCTCGGCTCACCATCCTACAAAACATGTTTATAATACATAGATATAATTGGGGCTCGTCCTTGGGGTATTACAGGTTGACTCTGGCTATCTAACTAGGAAAATGTGGGTCTACAACTCTGTTGTGTTAGTCGATTTTTTTGTGTTGGTGACCGATATGGAAACCTCTAATTCAGTGTCATTCTCCTTTGAGTAGCCACCACTAGTCACCTTCGCACATCCCTATGTCTTACTACAAGTCTTGATGTACTAGATAATTGTGATACCTATATTTATCTTCCTGAACCTAAAAGCCTTAATGGTCTAAACTAACCACCACCAACAATTTCCTCCTTAGCTATTATGGACCTATAGATTATCTCATGCAAGGTGCAGGGAATCAATATCTTAACCTTAGATCTAATTTTATAATTTAGTCCATATAGAAATTTGTTAACATGCAACTTTTCTATGTTTAGATCGATGAATATCTCAACAATTCCATAAATCTAACCTCATATTCAGGTACTAACTTGTTGTTCTATCTTAATGAGTTAAACTTATTCAACTATCTTTCAATAAATTCCTTTGAAAGGTAATGTTCTCTGAAACACTCCTCAAATAGTTCCCATGAGATTTCAAACACATCCATCCCTAATTGTGGCAATAAAATCTTCCACTAATGTAAAGAACATCCCTTCAGTTGGAAGATACCCATACACACCTTGATATTAGAGGTGTAACCCCTTAGTGCAAAGCTCGTTGCCTTGTTTTCCAACTAGGCTTCAACTATCTGTCCATCAGTAGAACCCCAAAATTCTAGAAACTTTACCTTTTTCATCTATCTATAAACCTAGTTACTTGCATGATCTTATGATATTTTAGCATGCATTGAAACTCCTCCCTTTTCCCTTTCCAACTTGTTCATAAATGCATCTAATATCCTTTGAAATAAATGCATCATGGTTATTACTTCTCTGACATGTACATGTCCTTGTTCTTGGACATTTTTCTCTTCCCTTGGAAGAAAACATGGAGGTGTAATCTACAATAGAGGTAGACGGTCACCCTGACCTCTGATTTCCCTACCTCTTCTCCCTATTCTATCCATGTTTACCTAACATGAGAACAAAATTTGAATCAACAACAAATTTAAGGATGGAAATTTATCTTAAAATGTAGAAACCTTGGCAAATTTGACTGGTCCTTAATATGCAAAGTATAAAATGTTTGGTGATATTTTTTGTAAAAATATTCAAATTTCTAAGGATTTTATATAGTTTCTATAAAATACGGGCTATTTATAAGGTCAAATAATTTTATTCTATAGAATTTGGGTGAATCACTTTTAGAAAAAATGGAAATTGGTGAATCTTTTTTTTGGAAAAAGCATGGAAAATTAGCCCATGGGCGATATATAAACCCTAAAATTTTCCTTGATTTGAATTCGATTAATTTACTTTTCATAAAAAAATATTATTTTAATGCACAAAATAGTAAATGGGTGCAAGGCCCTAGTGTGTTGAACATAGCTCTGAGACCATATATAACACCAAAATTAATGTTAACTTATCTAAGTGTGTAATTGCATAAGTTGTACCATTTACATTAAATCAAGTTGCACATATTGCATCAAATTCACACACACACACACACATATGAGACTCATATAAATATTGGTACATTCATAGTCAACATTCAAAAATTTCACTAATCATATTATCATATACTTAACACAACCATTTAAAATTTGACATTTTAATTTATCAATAATCTAACCTAATAACAATTTCATTTGTAAAATATATTTTTAATAATTCACTCTAACATAAATTAATTTTATAAATTAAAACACCATTTAAGTATCTTATTCACTCTAACTATAGAGTTCTTTATTCAATGTAACACTACCATTTATAACAAGGTTGCATGGCAACATATACCTGCCGCTATGCTGGAATTCAAAATGATTAAATGGAAAAATTCAGAATGGCTAAAGGAAAATGTTGAATGAGAACACATAGCAACGATTTTATGGAATAATATCAAAATTTGGTTAGCTTTGGAAATGGTAATGATTGATTATCCACCAATAATTAAAAGAACTATATATTTAAAATCTAAGGGATAGAAATTTGCATAATTTCGTCTTCCTTTTATCCATGTTTATCAGGGTAATGCATCTTTGCTTTTCCACATTTTAAATTTCTTTATCATGTTTCTATGTGGAGTAATGACTACTTGTTTGGGTTGGTATTCGAGAAAGTGACAAGGTGACTAAAAATACATATGTTATGAGGGTGGGCCCAATATATTTTGGAGACACTCCACATAGGGTGGACCACTACCAAACAAAACGATGTACATCGATGCACTACTTGTTCCACGTACTAAGCAATTTCACAGTTAGCTAATTGTACTAATTTTACTATATACAAACGAAAAGAAAAACATTGAATAACTTGTCCACCGAAATAAAGAATGATTACTAGATGCAACTACTACAAACGATCAAGAGTTGCACATTGATTCTACATTTGTACATAAGTATCAATGTCTTGGTAAATTTCGATGTAAAGTTTCTACAATAACATCATTCCACACCCCATCAAATAAAACATTCCAGAAGTTGGAAATGTAGGAAATAATTTGTATATTGGTTAGAATAATTTAGATCGTATGGTTGTATGTGTATTGTAGAAATTGTGGTATATTGAATAAATAAATGCGATCTTCGATTATATCGATATAGATGAACTAATAAATGACATAATATTGATATTACAAAGAAAAAAAAGTATGTTATGTTGTCTTACTACAAATGTGTTCATAGGGTATTACGAAATTGACAAACAACACATAGGAAATTGAGCGCTTCATTTCTCATAATACTTAAAAGCTAACTTCTACCACAAATCATTTTGAATTGTAACCACCATCTGTAGACTTAGTTTACAAGTAAGTGCATCTCTAAGCTTGATAGGATGTCTAAAACATCGAGTCAAGTTTGAAATCTGCAAAGGGAGGGTACAAAGTGTGTCATCAATGCAAGCCACCTGTGTTGGGTGCACTATATCCCAAAAGAAATCTGATTCTTGATGGGCACACACACTATACATATCCTTCCCTGCCTGGTCTGTAACGTTGCATTGACCAATGCAATAGGGTTTCAATGGCTACTTGAATTTCCATGTTTAATAAACATTCAACATAGTAATCTATTGGCATATGCATAAATTAAATTATTATAAGAATGTTAAGAGGGAACATAATGTAAAACCATAGTAAGTTGGATGTTGAATATTTTCCAGAGAATCTGAATACTGATCCAAAAGCACAAATGTTGCATCTGCTCGACTCTTTCTTATTCCTTGAACAACTTCCCGCAAAATAGTGTTGTGATATAGGGTGAATGTGTTTAATGTAGTATTGCAACTAGCATAAGATTTTTGTACTATGAGAACCGAAAAGCATCCCATAGGCGCCATATTTTTTAGTGAAAATCGTCTAAAACCCATATTGTACAAGTGCACTAAATCTATCGAGAGTTGCTTGATCATCATTTGTACAAGCGAAGGAAGACCCTACAATTCCCAACCACCAATGTTAATGAGGAATATAGACATTAAATGCATAATTGTTATAAAATCAAAATTTCGTTGCTAGATTTGTACCTCGAGTGCTCTTTGTTGCAAAAGGTAGTAACCATAATCATTTCTCGAGACTGAGAAGAGAACCAAAGAAGACATTGGGTAGTCCTGGCCATGTACTGAAGACACTGATCCTGCAAGTTGCAAAGTTCATGTTGAAATGAAGCAGGTTGGGGTTGGTATCCCGTTGATTGTATGGCACTAGTGTAGGGATCTTGAATGCTGAAGCTACATCATTCAAATGAAAGATCAAAACCCAAGAAAGAAGAGTACATAAATGAATAAATTCCCAACAGGAAATTTCTAATTATACCTATGAAATCAGTGAGGACTTTTCCATCTGAATGTCGACCAGATGGTTTACTAGGGAAGCTTATACCATATGGAGGCTGCCAGGAAGCCATCATTTTCTGGAGATTCCCCGTATCAACATATGAATCTCCAAACACAAACATCACTCTTGGTCTTGCCCTTTCCACATTCTCTACAACCAAATCCACATAATCTTGATTCGAATAAAAAACTTGGAAATCATACTATGGGTGAAACTAATATTCGAAGAAGTGAATGAAAAATTACAATGGTTGAATAGGAGCATCATCCAAGTGGAGCTTTGTGTGCACGTAGATTCCTTGATCATCCAAGTGGATCTTTTGTAGACATGTAGATGCCTCTATTGCAATGATTATCCAAGTGTAGCTTTTGCACACGTGTAGATGCCTTGACTGTAGTGAGGCATTGATCTTAGCAGAGATTATTAAATATTAATAAATGAGAAGTTTCTTTTTCCAACATCAACACCGTCGTCGCTGCAATAAGAGATCAATGTTTGTATCCAATCAAATACGAGGAAATTTTGTTTTAAATAATTTGAAATATAATACTTTGTAAAAACTTTGGTTAAATTGCAAATGTTAAAATGAGTCAACGCAAACTAATACTTAATCAACACCAATCGAACATTGTATACCTTCTTTAACATGTATAATAACAATAAACACATTACTTTACAGAAATACTATATATTAATTATATATTGATTGTAAATTAATACAACAATACTACCTTATTTCATATAAACCATTATACATATTACCATTACATACACTTATACTATAAAATATTTACTTAACCCTCTCTTTATTAAACTTGAGAATGACTTCAATCATCACCATCATTATTATTACATTTAATTCATAATTATATATCATTTACCATTCAACATTAAAGAGAGGACATACTCCTTATAAATGTAATGTTTACGAATGTAATTTCTATTCTTCTTTGTTAAACTTGAGAGTAACTTTATTTATTATTATTATTACATTTAACTCATAATTTATTATTATTATTACATTTAAAACTTGAGAGTGACTTTATTTATTATTATTATTACATTTAACTCATAATTTATTATTTTTATTACATTTAACTAATTATGAGTCATTTACCATTTAACATTAAAGAAAGGATATACTCGAATGTAATTTTTTTTTATCTTAACAAGAGTTGCAAAGGGAAGCAAGTCCCTATAAATTGTTTGACAGTTTTGATAGAGAGGAAACTTTTTGAATCAATGTAAGGTCTAGGGCATAGTGTGAATTATGTGTATAGAACTAGGCTTTTTTATGCTGAGTCGATGGAAGGTATGGAGATATCATGTGTTCCATGAACCACAAATTGAACTTAAACTTTAATGAGCCTTCGTTCACATGGTTGATTTTCAGGTAAATACTTTAATACAATGATGTCTCCAATTCATATAAATAATACATGAAAAAATATATTAGTCAATCAAGCAAAAATAGAACACTAAAATATTTGTACTATTCAACAATCAAGCAAGCAGAAAACACTAAAAATATTTGTACTATTCACTAAATTTTAAAAGACAATCAAGTAACGTATTATACGTTAAATAAAATCGATATAAATTTATCAAAATTTATAGCTATAGCTAAAAGTATTTATTGCAAAGTTATCAAAAGATTTATAGCTAGCATATCATAGATATATATGTTGAGTAAGCACACATAAATAATCCAACAAAGATAAAACATTATAAACATTCAAGCATATAAAATATAGAGTAAATGAAACAAAAATAGATACAGGTAATGGAACAACATTTTATCGTTCAATATGAGAGATACAAAACAAGCTTACAACTAGTTATACATCTCTACAGGATACACACATAAATATTACATATTTTCAGTTGTTTATTAACCTTCCGCACTGGTATTCAAACCATCAGATTATGGATTGGTTGAACTCCCGCAAAGGTACTTCAAACATTGAATCTGTTGTGACCATTTCAACAATCTCCACCTTGACAAAATTTTACGTGATACATTTCCCACGTTTATTCATCACCTTTCCTGCAAGCTAAAAATATCGGTTGCATGAACA
Source organism: Picea engelmannii (assembly GCA_009831015.1). NCBI lineage: Eukaryota > Viridiplantae > Streptophyta > Pinopsida > Pinales > Pinaceae > Picea > Picea engelmannii. Next base: position 98,831 of record ML788437.1, read on the forward strand.
TGTCTGTACAATTTTCTCCAGTATGGACCACTCCACCTCCAATGAATCAACATAACCACAAACTAAATAACTGCAACCACTAGGTGATACTCATGCTTCTAAGATACTAAAGAATCCATTTCCATGTTCTTTACCTGTTTTTTCCATGTGTTCACTGACAACACCATTTGAACATTTCATCGCAAACATTGACCTTCCTATTGTACTTGCATAAGGTGCACGAGACATATAATGCTTTTCTTCCTTACTATCAGGACATAAACTTGAAGAAAGCTTACAATGGAAGGCTAAATGGATTATTCACCGATTTCACAATGTTCATACTAAACCTCATCAATATCTTCACCATATACTTGTGACAACCATAACTTTCCATTTTTCTCATCTCTGTGTACTTCTGTGTCCAAGATTTGTTTTGTTGCTCCTAGATCCTTCATCTAAAACATCTTGAACAACTGATCCTTTAACCTGCTGACCTCAACCATGCTTGAGCTTGCAACAAGCACATCATTAGCATATAACACCAAGATAATGAATATTCCATTGAAACTTTTGAAGTAAATAAAATGATCATACTCACTTCTAGTAAAACTTTGGCTCACCATGAAGGAATCAAACATCATGTACCATTTCCTAGGTACAATTAGGCCATACAACGATCCCCTGAGTTTGCAAACAAATCTCCCTTTGCAATCCTGAACAACTTCTAATTGTTCCTTGTACATATCTCTGTTAGTGATTATTTTGTGGGCAATAGGATCCCGCAATCTACATCCCTTATTTTCATCACTGTAACCAACAAAGATATTAAACTTGCTAAATTTCAAAGATTGTAATTATGGAAATAGCTTATGATTTTCCAGTACCTGTAGCCCTTACCCTTTCTTGCTCATATGGTCGAGTCGTTGATGCCATAAAGAAATAGAAGCTCTTGCTTCCTTAGATACCACTGTTGCTTCATTTACTTGAGTGCTTCCTTCAATTTTGTAAAGGTTTCTAGTCTTTGTAGCCTTCATAACCACTAAGATACCCTTGCACACTTTCAATGCTCCACCTTGACCTATAATCATGTAACCTCCAGAATCCAAAACTCCCAAAGAAATTAAATTGTTTTTAAGTTCATGTACATGTCTACCATCCATCAATGTTCTTACAATCCCATAAAACATTTTAATCTTAATGCTCCTAATCCCAACAATTTTACAAGAAATATCATTTCCCATAAAGACAACACCGTCATTTATAGATTGGTAAGAATAAAACCAACTTATATGCGAACACATGTGATGGGAAGCACTGGAATCTAACAACCATTCTTCTTGATATTGTGAAATAATACAAACAGATAAAACTTCATCAACCATACATGAACTTGATACAACCATATTTGCTTCCTTACCAAAGTCTTCCTTGGATTCTTTTCTCATCCAATAATTTTTTTTGAGATGCCCTGATTTACTGTAGTACCAACATCTCAACTTTCCCTTTGACTTGGATCTAGATGTACCTCCTAATTCCCCTGTAACTACCAATTCTTCCGATGCGGAGGTTTCTATACTTGATTTCTTCCTCACCTGCTCAGACAATAAATCTCCCACAACATAGTCAAACTCAAGGGTCTTTGTTTTGCTAAAACTATTAGAAGTGACTAGATGATCCCAAGACTCAGGCAACGAACATAACAACGTCATTGCCTTATCTTCCTCATTGATTTTTACATCCATACTAGTTAACTGGCATAACAGAGTATTGAATGCATTTAAATGATCAACATTTTTGGTACCTTCTTTCATCTGTAGATTGTACAATTGCCTCTTCAAGTATATTCAATTCGTTAGGGACTTTGTCATGTAAAGGATTTCCATTTTGCTCCATAAGCCTATTGTTGTGTCCTCTCCAATGATATTAAACAAAACTTCATCTTCCAAGCACTAATGCATGGTATTGAGAGCTCTCTAATCCAGATCTTCCTAGTCCTTGTTTGTCATACTTGTCGGTCTCTTTGTCTTGCCTGTCAATGGTTTGTGCAATCGTTGTTGCACCAATAAATCTTGCATCTTCAGCTTCCACAATTCGAAGTTAATTTTTCCACTAAACTTCTCTACCTCGAACTTAGCACTCAAGACTTTTTCCATTCTCTGCGACTTCCTTTACATGACTCAAGGACTGCAAATGGTCTCGACTCTTTCTCCCTCATGAAAAAAATGCCAAAACGATTTCCTTGACAACACCCCCGTGTGTGAATGCCAAGTGAATGGAATCTCCTTCACTATGTATGAATTACCAGCGAGACTGCTCCTTAGGCTCTAATACCATTTGTTGAGTAAGCACACGGAAATGATAAAGAAAAGAGAAAACATTGTAAACAATCACGCATATAAATAGAGAGTAAATGACACCAGAATAGATACGGGCAACAAAACGACATTTTAGTGCTCAATCTAAGAGATACAAAACATGCTTACAACTTGCTATTCGCCTCTACAGGCTACACACATAAATATTACATATTTTTCAGCTGTTCATTAACCTCTTGCACAAGTATTTGAACTGTTGGATTTTGGACTGGTTGAACTTCCACATAGGTACTTCAAACGTGGAATTTGTTGTCATTGTTTCAACAATATACGAATTTGTTGTCATTGTTTCAACAATATATTAGTCAATCAAGCATGGAGCACAAAAATAATTGTGTTATTCACTAAGTTTTAGAAGACAATCAAATAATGTATTAAACGTTACATAAAATGGATTTAAATTTAAATTTAAATTTGAATGTATTACTGCAAGATTATGTTTGTTAGTTTATCTATTTAAATATAACACTGGAGTTGTGGCATGACAGAATATACCAAAATTGTGGTGTGACAAAATATGCATTAAACCTATGCTACTCATTTCATAAATATAATGCTCAAACCTATACTGCTCACTCTTTATCAGTTACATGTATAATCTTTCTTCTTCAGTTGCTTATAACTTACATATGAGAAAGAAAAAGAGAAAGACCTCCATTAAATTGTGTAAAAAATATGCATTCTTCTTTTGAAACATGAGCATTGATCTTGTGCAATATGATCATTTCGCTACTTAGTGTGAAATTCTGTGTTTTTCAATTCCTTATAATAGGACAAGGTTCTTATCATGTTTTATAAATCCATTTCGTGAAACTTTAAAATTTGTGTATGATTTAATCCATTACATTTAATCATAATACAATCAAATAATCTTGTTAATATATGTTATCATATTATTACTTCGATTGATTTTAATATCTCATATTATTAATTTGATTTTATGATATCATAATATTATTGTACAATAGAAAAAAAAAAAAATCATGTTTTATGTTATGTTTTTGTGAGTCCACATATTATTGTTTTTATTGTTTTTAGATAAGTTTATTTTATACATTAAAATGAGTGAAAGTATATTTAATATAACTCACACATTAATTATGTTTTTTTATTAATAAATATATCCTAATAAAAATCAACAAATCAACACATTTGCACATGACAAAACCTCGACACTCATTTTTAAAGTGGACACATGGTAGCCGTGAAGGTAATCCAATGAACACATTGTGGCAAGATAACAAGAGAAGGCGAGAAGTGTTTGATTTTAGAAACATATTGGGAACTACTCGCAACCTTCCATATCTACTTGAAGATTTCCCTATATGCATCACTCCTCGCGATATAAAATCCAACAATGTATTGCTCGATGAAATGTTTTGTCCAAAAATAACATATTTCGGATGGGCCAACCTTGTTCCGAAGGATCAAAGTCACCCCAATACAAGAGTTCTAGGAACATTGTAAGAAAAAACCGTTATATGATTCTTCTGATTATATTTGATCTATGCTTTTGATTATATTTGATTTATCTTTGTTTTAATTATATTTGGAGTTAGGGTTGAACATTAACAATTAACACGGTGTTTTGCTTTCTCAAAGGATATATAGTTCTTAAAAATGTTGTTGATGGAAAATAATAAAGAAAGTTGATATCTACAATTATAGTCTTGTAGTTCTTGAGATTATTATAGCTTTTGAATACGTTGTTGATGGAAAATAACAAAGAAAGTTGACACCTATAATTATAGTCTTGTAGTTCTTGAGATTATTGGTGGTAGGAAAAGCATTAACATGAAACAACCACCACATATGCAATATCTTTTAGAATGGGTATTCTCTTAAACCACTCACACTCTATATTTTAAATGGCCTATATTTCTAGGAACTTATGCAATATATTTTAGAATGGATACTCTTTGACGGCTTCTCCACATTTATCAAAATCCAAACATAATTTTTTATCCCAACGAGAAAAAACACAGTAGCTCCAACAATGGAGAAATACCATCAAAATGGAATCTTTAGCTAGTGCTCGAGATGGGCATTAGTCTTCTGTAAAACATGTATATATTTTGTTGTTGTTTATTATTTCTATGACAACTTATATTGTAGTTTAATTTTTGGCTTCAAAAGACTTGGGCAATACTCTAAAGTTGACACTAAATTCCGAATGTCTTATATGAATTCTAGAAGTGTCTAATTTTGTATTCATAGAGGAATAGGTTCGACCATTGCATTTTCACTCAATGTTATCTATTTGTTTCGATTTAAAAAAAAAAATGCAATATGGTCATCATCTACAAAGTTGTGAGATTTTCTTCGAAACAAATTAAGGTTTGCAGTTTTATACAATATTGTAAATTATATACATTGTACTCACTATGTTTTACATCTTGATGAGGCTATTGGAAAATTCATCCATTAAAAAAACAACCAACTAATGTTAATATAGAAAATGTGAGTTTGTACAGTGTTTAAAACCAACAATTTAGGAAAAGATTCACTTAACAACCATTCAAGTTATTAATTTGCAATATTCTTTTGGATATACAACCAAAAAATATGAAGAAAACCTGCACGTTGAGATGCCACGTACCCCATGCTCTCAAATATGTTGTTAACAAGAAACTAACAAAAAAAAGTCACCACCTACAATTACAGTCTTGTAGTTCTTGAGATTATTAATGGTAGGAAAATAATTGACATGAAGCAACCACCACATATACAATATCTTTTAGAATGGGTATTCTCCTAAACCATTCATACGGTGTATTTTAAATGGCTTATAATTTTGGGAACTTATGCAATATATTTTAGAATGGGTATTCTTTGATGGAAAAATTGTTGCAGTGAATCTATATTCGTTCTTCGATGTAGTTATGATATGGAGGGTGAATTTCTCAAATTAGTTCATGGGAAAGCTATTATAGTGAATCTCTATTCCTTCTTCAATGTAGTTATGAGATCAAGGGTGAATTTTTGAGACGGTGCACGGATTTATGTGATGAATTCGAATTGAGCATTGTTGTCTGCTCCAATTGTACCCACTAGATTCCTAGGTGTATGCACATGGATAGCTTACAGTGTTAGTATTTCTAAGGTGTCAACACCTCAAAACACATATCAGGGGCGAGATTTTTTAAGGCCAAATTTGAGCGATTAGGCATCAAAATCCAAATTCAAGTTTCGGGTCTCCAAAATTGGCTGCAAGATAAAAATATCAATATTGGGGCTCTTCAACACCAAATTAAGGAACTTTAATTGAATATTTCGATCCTTCATACTTTGTATTCAAGAAGTGGTTAGTTATAGATTGATATGAGGACACAACAAAGGTAGGGATGGAGGTGGGAGTTTAAGCAGGGAAGGAAAAACCTATGGTAGGTGAGCAAGTATAAGAAATAGGGAATATGAGAATAGAAGGACCATATCAAGAAATTTATATACAAAGGGAAAGTCGGGTATATTCAAATTACTTTGCTCAATGTTTTTTTTTTTTACATTCAAAACAACATAAGAAACAACAATTTATAAATTTTGAATATAAGGTAAACGTGGGAGTAAGCATTTATTGGAATTTATCCTCAAGGCCATCCATCTATGTAGATTATATGTTGCTAATCTATGTAGATATATTATTCTTTATTGTTCATCTTCCTATAACAACATGTGGCAAACACTAGAAAGCTCTTGAATAGACACACAAAAATCGTATCATGTTGAACCAACTGTAGAACTGGAGCAGAGTTCACGGTTGGGAGAGAAAGAGAAGAGAATGATGCTTAGAGTAGAGTTAATAGCTAGGAGAAAAAGTGAAAGGCACAAGAAAAGTGAATTTGCAGGAAAATGATATGCAAGTGACCAAGTGGAAGTGGAGGGAAATTGGCAATGCACCAAAGCCATCACCTTTGGACATTGCAAGAAATTATGGACTATAGGTTATACTTTTGGAAACATTAAATAGTTAATATATTGAACTAATGTTATCATTAGTCCACCTTGTGATGTATCTACTATAAATACATATCATATTTCCTAAGTTTAAAGCCTCTTGCGAGATTTCAAACTCAAAACCTACAATAAAAAAAAATGAAATGCACTGCAAAAATTTAGGAATTTGCCAAAACTTTATATTAAAGTCGTTGGTTTGTTTGAAAGATAAATAGAAAGAAAAAGAACCAATCACTGTAGTCCTTACAGCGCGAAGGGAAAAGAGAAATAACGATATTTACTATTCCCTTCTTTCAATTTCTAATTCAAAGTAACTATATTGGCTTTCAAGAGTGACAATTTCTTTTTAATATTTATAAATTATACATGGTAATTTCTTTTTAATATTTATAAATTATACATCATACCATGGGAACATTTGAGTCTCGAATGTGGAATTAAATATATATGATTCATGTAACTCTATATACTAAATTAAGGTAGAATTTACTCCATGTGATATGGTCGATATGTTACAATAGTTTACTATGCGATTGGTTATCCAAAATCGGAACCAATAAATCCATGACATATTCATTTGGAAAAAAAATCCATGACATATATTATTGTGATCTATCACTTATCAAACTCAGTTGTAGAGTGCCAAACTATAGGTAAAATAAAAAAATACAACTCAACAACATGAAATACTTCAAAGAAAATTTTTACTCCGATGATCAAGGATTTTATTCTTTTGTTCTAGGTTATTGAAATCATAATTTAACATTGACTTTAATTTGTACCAAATTTTCGATGCTGCACAACATATCATAAAACATTATGAATAATAGATCTTAATTTATTATTTAACTCGCATAATTTACAATTGATAATTATTGAAACTTGAACGCAGACTACCGAGAATTATGTATTGCTCGATGATTTTTTTCCCAAAAATAACATATTTTGGATGAGCCAGCCTTGTTCCCAAGGATCAAAGTCACCTCGATACAAGAGTTATAGGAACATTGTAAGAAAAATCCCTTATTATATTTGATTTATGCTTTTGATTATATTTGTATTTAAAGTTAGGGTTGAACATTAACATGGGATTTTGTTTTCTCAAAAGATATATAACTCTTAATATGTTTTTATGGAAAATTAACAAAGAAAGTTGACACTTTTTTTTTTTCCATGAAAAAATTCCCTCGAATTTATATTAAGTATAAATTCCTTTACATAATAAAGCTACAGCTGTAGCGATCGAAGTCCAGAACATTTAAAATAAATCTGTTCCCATAACAGTAAACCTGTCTCCACTGTCAAAACAACGTTCAGGATGCAGAAGTCGCCCATATCGCTAGAGGATGGAGAAAAAACTGCAATCTAAGAATCAATCAGAGAGCCATTTCTAACATCTCCCAACAGAGATAGCAATGGCACCACACTGAAATTACAAACAGCAGTACTAAAGGTGGCTTCAATCTCCTTCGAAGAGATTGTAGGAGGTAATTTGACTCTCAAAACCATTATCACTATGGTAGACGGAGAGCCTACCAACCACGGCACTTAGTGCCCTCTTTGATAGAGCATCAGCAGTCGCATTATGAACCCTGGGAATATGGCTGAATTGTATGTCGGAGAAGTTGTTTTCCAGCTTCCTCGTTTCGAGTTTCCAGCCTTCTAAGTGGACAGAATTGAGCTTACTGATTTGATTAATCCAGTCTATGATAAGTTTAGAGTCTCCCAAAACACGGATATGGTTTAATGACCAAAAATTTGCAAGTGAAAGTGTGACCCATAAACCCAAGAGCTCGGCTTTGTTATTAGTTCCAGCTCCACAATTAAGAAACCAGTTTGTAGTCCTTGACTGGTGGGCTCTGAAAGTGCCTCCTGCCCCGCAACAGAGACCGCTGGAGAGAGCAGCACCATCAAAGAAAACGAGAATAGTGTCATCCGTCCACTGAAAATCACAATCTTTGTTTTGAAACACCTTTTGGGAGGTCGGCTGCCATTTGAAATTGGAGAGAATTTTGTGGAGAACCGATTGACAAGAGGGAGGCCGTCCCTCGAAAAAAGCCAGATTTCTCTCAATCCAGATCCACCAACAAACTATGGCAGCCAGGGAGATAGGAGTCGATTTGTTTTTATGCCAATCAGCAAAACACTCAGGGACAGAGTCGCCCTTCCAGGCCAAGGTAAGAGACATAAACTGTAGTAAGCGCATCCAAACATTCACAGTGAATTCACAATGAAAGTTGACACTTACAATTACAGTTTTGTAGTTTTTGAGATTATTAGTGGTAGGAAAGGTATTAACGTGAAATAATCACCACATATGCAATATCTTTTAGAATGATTATTCTCTTTAACTACTTATGTTCTATATTTTAAATGGTTTATATTTGTAGGAACTTATGCAATATATTTTAGAATGGGTATTTTCTTATTGTTTCTTCACATAAATCTAAACATAATTCTTGATCCCAACGAGACAAAATTTAGTAGCTCCAACAATAGAGCAAGATCATCAAAATGGAATCTTTAGATAGTGCCCGAGATGGGCGTTAGTCTTGTGTAAAACATGTATATATTTTGTTGTTGCTTATTATTTCTATGCCAACTTATATTGCCGTGTAATTTTTGGCTTCAAAAGACCTGGGAAATACTCTAACACTGACACTAAAGTCCGAATGTCTAATATGAATTCTAGAAATGTCTAATTTTGTATTCATAGAGGAACAAGTTTGATCCTTGTATTTTCACTCAATATCATCTACCTATTTTGATTTAAAAAAAAATACAATATGGTCACCATCCACAAAGTTGTGATATTTTCTTTGAAACAAATTAAGGTTTGCAATTTTATACAATATTATAAATTATATACATTGTACTCACTATGATTTACACCTTGATGAGGCTATTGGAAAAGTTATCAATTAAAAAAAAAACAACTAAACTCTGTTAATATAAAAAGCGTGAGTTTGTACAGTGTTCAAAATCAACAATTTATGAAAAAAATCACTTAAAAACCATTCAAGTTATCAATTTGCAATCTTCTGTTGGATATACATATGGAAAAAACCTCCACTTTGAAATTCCATGTACCTCATGCTCTCAAATATCTTGTTGATGCGAAACCAACAAAGAAATTTGACGCCTACAATTACAATCTTTTAGTTCTTGAGATTATTAGTGGTAGGAAAACATTGATATGAAGCAACCACCACATATGCAATATATTTTAGAAAGGGTATTCTCTTAAATCACTCACGTTATGTATTTTAAATGAACCGTATTTTTGGGAACTTATGAAACATATTAGAATGGGTATTCTTTGATGGGAACATCGTTGCAGTGAATCTCTATTCCTTCTTCGACGTAGTTTTGTGATGGAAGGTGAATTTCTAAAAGTAGTTCATGGGAAAGCCATTGTAGTGAATCTATATTCCTTCTTCAACATAGTTCTAAGATGGAGGGTGAATTTCTGAGATGAAGTGTGAATTTCTATGATGAATTAAAACCGAGCATTGTCATCTACTCCACCCGTGTCCATTAGGTTCATAGGTGTCTACACATGGATAACTCGTAGCATTGATAGTTCTAAGGTGTTAAGTTACACCTCAAAACACATATCAGGGGTTGGATTTTTTAAGGCCAAATTGGAGCAATTGAGCATCAAAACCCAAAGTCATGTTTCAGGTCTCCAAAATCGACTGCAAGATAAAAACATCAATATTGGGGCTCTTCCAAACCAAATTAAGGAACTTGAATTGAATATTTCTAGCCTTCATACTTCATATTCAAGAAGTGGTCAAATAGATATTGAGATCAAGACCAACAAAGGTATGAATGAAGGTAGGAGTTTAAGTAGTGAAGGAAAAGTCTATGATAGGTGAGTGAGTATAAGAAACAGGGAATATGAGAATAGAAGGACCAAATCGAGAAATTTATTTGCAAAGGGACATCCAAGTATATTCAAATTATTGTGTTCAATGTTTTTTTTCTTACATTTAAAACAACATAAGAGACAACAATTTAACAATTTTGAATATAAGAGAAACTCGGGAGTAAGCATTTATTGGAATTTATCCTCAAGGTTGTCCATCTATGTAGATTATTTGTTGTTCATCTTCGCAAATACATTATTCTATGTTGTGCATCTACCTGCAATAGCATGCGACAGACATTGGAAAGTTCTTGAACAATCACACAAAAATCGTATTCTGTTGAACCAACTGCAGAATTAGAGTAGAGTTCATGGCTAGGAGAAAAAAAGAAGAGCACATGCCTAGAGTAGAGTTCACATCTAGGATAAAAAGAGAAGGGCACAAGAAAAATGAATTTGCATGCAAGAGATATGCAAGTGGCCAAGTGGAAGTGGAGGGCAATTGATAGTGCACCAAATCCACCACCTCTAAACATTGCAACAAGTTATGGACTATGGGTTATGCTTCCAGAAACATTAAACATTTAATGTTTGGAATTAATACTAACTTAAAAATTAACAATAATCAACCTTGTGATGTGTCTATTATAAATACATATTCCATTTCTTAAATTTGAAATCCTTTTCCTAAATATGAAACCAAATAAAACTTCAAACTTAAACTTACAATAAATAAATAAAATGAAATGCAATGCAAAACTTTAAGAATTTGTCAAAACTTTAAGTTAAATTTATTGATAAACATGCAAGATAAATATAAAAGAAATGAATCAATAACTATAGTCCCTATAGATAAATATAAAAGAAATGAATCAATAACTATAGTCCCTATAGCCGGAAGGACATGAACTAATGAGTTTTACTATTCCAATTCAAACATAACTATATTGGTTTATAACTATATTGGTTTTCAAGAATGACATTTATATATATATATATATATATAACTATAGTCCCTATAGCCGGAAGGACATGAACTAATGAGTTTTACTATTCCAATTCAAACATAACTATATTGGTTTATAACTATATTGGTTTTCAAGAATGACATACATATATATATATATATATATATATATATATATATATATATATATATATATCATGCCATGTGAACATTTGACTCTCAGCTATGGACTTAAATATATATGGTTCAAGTAACTCTATATACTAAATCATGGGTAGAATTTACTCCACGTGATATGGTAAGTTTACTATGCATTTGGTTATACAAAATCGGAACCAATAAATACATGGAAAACATTATTGTGATCTATCACTTATCACACTTAGTTGTAGAGTGTCAAATATAAGTAAAGGCAAAAATACAATCTCAACAAGATGAAGTGAGATGAAATACTTGAAAGGAAAATTTTACTTAGAGATTTTTTTTCTTTTGTTCTAGGTTATTGACATCATAATTTAACATTGAAATTTTACTTTGATGATTAGAGATTTTTTTTTTTTGTTCTAGGTTATTGACATCATAATTTAACATTTGCTTGAATTTGTACCAAATTTTTTATGCTACAGGGCATATCACAAAAATATATGAATAATAGATCTTAATTTATTGTTTAACTCACATAATTTACAATTGAGAATTGTTGAAACTTGAAAGTAGACTATCGAGTGATTGAATACAAGCCTCGATAAAGTGGTTATATCCACCAATATAATTATATACGATTCATTGAACAACAATCTAAGGCTTTATGATTCCATTCTATATTCTACATTGTAATTCAGCCTTTGTGGCATTTAGAACTCTATAGAAGGCCACGAGGTAAATTCTTTTTTGTTTAAAAACAATAATCTATAACTGAGTCGGTTGTAGGATCGATAAGAAAAAATATATATTCCCCATACAAAATACATTTAATAAAACATTTATATTTATAAAAAAAACTTGTAGTTTATTACTCAATTGCACAGGACTCTGTGCATTGAGAAAATGAACCYTGTGTCTACTTAATCTAAAAGAAATTTACTTTCTTATTTTGGTTTGATGATTTACAATGGTTGTGCAATATTTCCAAAACAACTTTTGAATTTTTTTGTTTACTTTACATGGTTTCATATTTAAGTAAGTCTAGTAACTTTAATGATAAGCCCAACTCATATCAATTTTAATTTTAATGGGTACTCTTCTTCCCCAATGACTCCATCTTCTTCCTCAATGACACCAAGCTGAAACAAAGTTGAATAAAAAATATCAATCTAACAAATGAAAGAATAATGAAGTTGCTAAAATTAAAAAGAAATCTCTACTTTTAAGTTAAGTATTACGACAATCATCTAGCATTAGAGTGCAAAAAAGTATTTTTCTTCTAGCTCAAGCCTTAATTTTATAAGCTTTGTGACCTAAGCCACATATCCATCTCATGTATAAATGTCATTTTATAATTTACTAATTACCTATTATCCACCCACCCATGTGTCACTCACATGCACAAGTAATTACTTATTCAAAAATATAAAATAATGATTTATCCTCATCTAACTACCACATTTCTTATTTTTACTCTTAGGTGTCTCTTTGATCTCCTCCTCATTTCCTATTTAAGTGGGTGCACATTGTAATCATTACTTTAGTTATTTATTAACTCTCTTTATCATTTTCCAACCCATTTTTTCTTCACCACACTTCTATTTGAATTTGAAATTTTGTTCCTTTTCCTTCTCCTTAATTTGTGGGTGCACTAGTAATAGTTTTTAGTTAATTAAAATTACTTTATTTTTATTTCATGCACATTCCTAAAATGTATTTAATTTCTAATGGATTTTAATTAAATTAATTAATTTATTTTTTATATGAGATACCTAATCATCTACATGCTCAATAATATTATCATTTGTTTAATTAACTTATCTCTTTATAACTAAAATACATAAACTAGATAATTTTTCTTAGCTCATACTAAATAAAATGAACATGCTAGATCAACCATATTTATGTGCTTATTCAACCATATTTCAATGTATACCTTACAAATTATAACAAATACCAATGGTACCATGCTTTTTTGTTCCCTTCAAGAGTAGTTAGTTTTTAGTAAGTACTAATGGTGTTATGTTCATACATTGCCTTCAAGTATTCAACTTTCTTGGTGGGGGAAATGGTGCAATTGTTGAGACCCTGTTAACTTAGCTTTTGTTTCCCTTGTTGAGAGGATAATGGTCATTCAAGAATAAGGTTGTCACCTTATTGTGCACCCCTCAGCTATACCTCATGACTAACTGAATCCTTAGCCTACCCTCGCGGAAATGCACAACCTCTAAGTAAAAGTGTCGCTAGCTTTTCAACCCAGGTCATGGAAAATGAGTACTAGTAGCTAGAAACATGAATGTTATTCCTCCTCTCCTTGTGATATTTTGTACACTTTCATACACCCCCATTACCCATATGTGGACTAATCGACAATCATGTTCCTTTTTCCTGCACATACTACAATCAACACATCAAATTGTTCCATAATCAAAATCAAAACACATCATTAATTATGCAACATATTATAATACATTGACTCACTCTAGACTCCAATATAATGTTGATGATGTAACGTTCCCCATCTTGACTAAGGTTCATTAGATGCAAAATAAGCATAAAACAAAATTTCTGCTAACATATCCTGTAGCTTACCAACTACAGGAAAACACACAATTTTAACCATTCACTGACACCACTATTTAAATGCAACTACAACATGCTAAACTAACATGAATGCAGCTAGTAAATTCATCACAACCACATATAATTCATTCTCATACATAGAGTAAAACACACAACAATTAAACTCATAAAATAACTCAGAAAAATAGATAAACACTTGTCTTTTTAAAACATATGTGCAACCAACTACTTGGGACAGACGTTCCACCCAACCATAGACTTGCTATTCCAGATCTCAATAGAAAGTCACCTTCGAGTTGGGGCTAGGAACCCACAAAAGAGGGTGTCTCTCATCGTCCACTCACAACTAAGATAATCCCACAATCTAATAGAATTCTCCAACAACTATCATGAATTTCCTCCAGCTCTCTTCCTCTCAACCTACCCAACCCAAGGAATGTACCCCTTCACTGCTCTTAGTCAATTGGGCACCCCATTCATTTATCAAGGTCTCTATGGTGTAGGTAACCAGAAATATCACTACTGGTAATTCAAGGGAACTTACTGCCAAGAAAACTACCAGGAAACAACAACAATAGCTTGTTGTTGCAGTACAAATCTCACATGAGTTGACTCTTCGGGCCTGACAACTTGGTTCTTCTGCAAGCATGACATCTTGCTTCTTTCGTCTTTAGCTCCAAAAATGCTCCAAAATTTTCCCTCTATTGTTGCTCCAGCTCCAGTGCTCTTCTTCTTTGTTCCCTGCTTGTTGTTCATGCAAAAATGTGACTGTCTAAAACTGCTCCCTTGGCTATATGATTTTCCTCTCCTTTTGTTATTTTGTTGACTTACACTCTTCCCCAAATTGATTGTACTAAGCCCCATTCTCCCAATAACTATAGGATGTGACTCCTCACACCCACCCTCTTACATGAATTCAATTATTGTCTTTGGGAACACTCAACAACAAAATAGAAGGTTCACTCAAAACATTAAAATCAGGGAAAATGATTCGGGAACTAAACTCATGGGTAAGACCCCCTTTCTAGACCCCTCGTCTTGTGGATTAATTAGCTCTCAATATTGGTCCATGTCCCCCAACAATTGAAATCACATTTTATTTATTAAAATTCATAAATACAATTCACATATACATTGTTTGGCCACAACCATACATTATATCTACATTATTCATTAATTAAACTGGGGATTATAGTGGGGATGTTACAGATGAGATCTCATGTCAATGACAAATGTACCCTATGTTTTTATGTCACACCGGGAAAACCATTAGTAGCATATGCAAGTTAATGTATCCAACATTTTTATTTCAAAATGTCATAATTATATGAATTAACAACATCAATTATATCATATCAATTTATATTTAATCCATCCATGTTATGATATAAATATATAAATGAATCCATTCAAAACCATCACCTAAAACCAATAAAATAATTAAAAAATCTTGAGTTTCATCATCATAATACAAGTCAATAAATTGGATTATTTGTAAATAAATCCCTTCCAATAATAAAATCTTACTTATCAAAATAGTAGAAACAAATACGGTACTACAAAATATAACTCTATAAATTCAATTGAAAAGACTTTTTTTTTCCAAAAAAAATTACTCTTTATATTTATATAAAATACAAAACTTTCACAAACATATAGTCCTCTCTTACTTATGTCATATAGGACATAAGTCACATGGACAATATTCCCAGTACATCCACAAAATAAGTCCCCAGACCATAAAACCGCTTCAATATTTCTCAAATGAGAAGGGCAACAAAACTAGAAGAATATGGATACTGAAATCTGAACCTCCATAGTCCCAAACTAATATCACAAAGTTCTCAAAAATAAGCAAAAAAAGCATACACTCGTGCCCGAGACCATCAAACAAAAACAAGGAAAAATGTACCACTCCCACAAGGGTAACAAACTGTACTAGTAGATGTCTAGAAACTGAAGTGGCCCCTCATGCTTCCCAGCACATTTGTAGTAGATAAGCTTCCCAGGTTCCTTTAAGAGTGCCTTCTTTGATAACCTATCAGCCTCTTGATTTTCGATTCTGTATACGTGATTAAAGGATAATAAGTGAAACTGGTTGATTAATACATAGATGTTATCCATCCAACAGTCCAATGAGACAACCTGAAGACGACCCTTCCCTTTTAACCAATCAATAATTATCTTAGAATCTCCCAATACATGAAGTTCTTGTATGGATAATCGGGATGCCAAGGAGAGTAGGGCCCACACACCAAGTAATTATGCTCGAGTGTTTGTATCAGACCCACAATTTAGGAGCCAGTGATAACTACTATGTTCATTGGTCCTTATAATGCCTCCTGCTCCGTTGTTCAGTCCAGTAGATGTAGCCGCTCCGTCGAACCAACCCACCATGCCCCCCTTGTCTAGAACAGGCACCTTAACTCTCGGGATAGCCACCGGAGGGTTCTTTTTATAATCCCTGTAAACTAATAAAGCACTATGAATAACTTTATGGATCCTGGGAATTCATTCATCAAATACCACAGAGTTGCGCTCCCTCCAGATAGACTAGCAAATAATAGCCGGGAGATAGGACAAATGTGTGTTTTGGACTCTCCAATGTTTGTAGCAGTCTATCATATTATACCCCACCCAATTGCCAGAATAATTAATAAACATTATGAGGCTATTCCAGACCTCCTGCATGAATGCACAATCTAGAAATAGATGTTGGGTTGATTCATAACTTTTCAAGCATAATTTACAAACACCAGGACCTATGAATCCTCTTTGTTGAAGGGTCTCCCACGACAGTACTTTATTTTCCAACATTAACCAGAAAAAAAGATTATTTTTCAACGGGCAATCCCAATCCCACATAGCCTTACGCCAACCACCAGACTTATAGATCCATTTACGACTTTCCGCTACTAAATAGATGTTCCTTACCGTTACCTGTCCAAACTTATTTCCCCCAGTCCATTTTAGCTGGTCTAATTTTCCCTGCAGTGTAATTCCATTGTTTATAAGAGCAACATGAAAACCTTTCCATTCAACCCGTAATCGCCCAGATAATTCCAAATCATCACTATATATCCAGTTGGATGTGATCCGGCCCACCTGTGTCATTGCTTTAGCTTGGAAGCGATAATAAATGCCTTTACTATTTATCGCCTCGATCAACTCCTCTGACAGAATAGCCGACTGCCCCATCCCCAGGATATAGTCTTTTCCAATCATAATTGAGTGCCCATTCCCCGGACTCCAGGCTAACCAGTGAAGTAATAGGTTGAGGGACTTTAATAAATATTTTCAAACCTTAGAACCTTTCTCCTTTGTAATATCCAATGTTCGGAGCCATCTTGCTATGGATACAGAAGGCATGTACTTGTCTTTTAGAACCCTATGCCATAACCCCTCCTTCATCAATGCTCTCCAAAGACTGTTGGCTGCCATGGTTTTACTAAAATCTATAATATTCATCAACCCCCATCCCCCATAAATCTTTGGTCTAGCAATCTGCTTCCAGTCATAGAGGTGTAAGCTCTTCTTTTTCCTACCTCCTGTCCATAAAAAATTGAAGATGAGTTTGCGAACTTTTTTAAGAATCGGAGAAGGCAGATTCACCAATGTCAGCCAATAAACTGGTTGGCTCTCTAATACAGCTTTGATCAATGTCAGACGTCCCCCTAGTGATAACCACCGGTTGCTCTAGTGATTAATCTTTTGATCATATTTTTCTATAAGCCAGAGCCAATCTTCACTTATGTATCTATCAATCTTGAGGAAATAACCAAGGTATCTAAACCCATCCATAAGTGCCTGAAAATTATAAGGAAGGATATAATTCAGTGAGTCAAGGACCAACTGACATACCCCATACTGATAAAGTGTGGTTTTCTGTGAATTTACCTGTAGACCTGATGCCAAGCAAAAATGGTTTAAAACCCTGCTAATCTCCTTCCATTCGGATAGCGAATCATTTGTTAATATGAGGATATCATCTACAAAAAATAGATGCAAGATCCGAATAAATCTCGAAACCTTTATGCTAGACAGAAGACCTTCCCTTTTACTTTTTTTTAATGCAAGGCTTAAACCTTCCATAATGAGGATAAATAGTAGGGGCGAAAGAGGGCACCCCTATCTGAGTCCTCTTTAAAAAGGTTGGAGGTCACGAGCATTAAATAACTATTTATAATTAAATTATAAAATGATACCATTATTTATTTATTATTCACAAGTATAACAGAGATGAGATGTTTTAGCTTTTTTTTTGCTTAAAATGAATTTACTCTTTACCATATCTCAACCCGGATAGTATTGGGACTATGTCACATGGTGAAAAGTTATTGTCAAAAATACTCTTCCATGGTGAAATTAAGAAGCATTCTCATAACCAAAATGATATGTTAGGGACCTAACTTCTAATGTAGGTAGAATAATTTATTTCCATGTAATAAATGTCAATATTAATAAGGCCTAGCAATAAGGAAGAATAAGTCCAATGTAAGAAGACATAATAGTAGATGGTTCTTTTGATAGACATATTTAGTATAAATTGGAGTCTAGGGTATGAAAACTCTCGTCTTGGATATTATTGTAATAGAGGTCTAGAGGTTGTCCGCTCGAAGAGGCAAGTGAACATTGTTCTCAGTAATCAAAGTGTTCTTTCTGGTATTATTCTGACATCATTTTGGTATTATTGTGGCATTGTTCTGTTGTTGTTCATCTACCATTTCTAGCTATTTATTTATGTTCTGCATACTTTTTATATATGGAATATTACATGGTAAACATGTAAATGTGTAAAGCGATTTAACCTTGATAACATTCACAAGTTTCTTATTACAATTACAATGGGTGTTTTTAAAAAAATTTAAGTTTTGATCATTTTTATCAGAATTTGATAATATAAATTTGGATGAAATCACAATTTTTTTTATTATTTAATTTGCATTTCTGAAATATAAATGGATTCAGCTTAGTAAAAAACCCATTAAACATTTAAATTATACAAACTTAACTATTCAAATATACAAATCCAACAATTTTTCATGATATTTTTCAAACATTAAAAAAACAAAAAAAACAAACTTATAAAATTTACACTGCCATATTACACTGCTAGTTTACTTCCATGTGAAACTAACTATAATGAACACGTGGCCAAAAAATCTATGCATAAGATTGGCGAAAACATTATAATATTTGTGGTAAATTATTTTAGGATTTAAAGATTCGGTGGGAGAGATATGAGTAGTAAATGGAAAATAATTGAACTTTGAATTTTAATATTAATTTAATTAGGGTACATTTATTTTAATTTTTAATATTTAAGTATAACAAAAAATTTATGTAAAATTTTAATATGTTTATATTTTTATACTATATATTTTAAATTAAGATAGATTTATTCTTATATTAATTTTAAATTTACTTTTGATTTGGGCATATTTGAGATTATATTTAATAATTACGTAAAAGTTATAACAAATAAAATGTGGAAATGATATCATAGTCTAAATTTAACAATAATTTTATCATTTTATAAAATTTAGAGATATTCTTAGTTAACTAATCATTTTTATTTTGTTATTTAAAAAAAATTTAAACCAAAATAGAATTATTTTTTATATATTATAAAAGGAGAACTAAGAATTACACAAAAAAAAAAAAAAAAAAAAAAAAAAAAAAAAAA
>ML788437.1:118436-179593 GCA_009831015.1 Picea engelmannii
ACAAAAAAAAAAAAAAAAAAAAATCCAGAAAAAGGCTCTTCCACATTTTTATTTCCTATACATATTATAGTATTAGTAAACTTTGATTTTATACCAGACTTCCAAGTGATTTCACTAGTAACTACCATGATATACTAACCCAAAAGACATATAAAGTTAAAATGCATACATGAAATTAAGTATGAATACTAACATGTTCTTCTTTTTCCATGATCGAGTAGGGAGGATTTGGTTCCTCAATGTCCATTGGGTCTCTATTTTAGTTGATGATGTTTTCCTTCGTGATTCCTTGAAGTCCATTTTCTAGGTTGTTAGAGGCCAAGGAAAGAGAGTCTAAGTGCATTGATGCAACAAGAGAGTGTAGTGTGTCGCATTTCGCTTCCAATGTATCAAATATTTGTCTTTGTTGATGGATAAGGGCCATGACATTGGCAATGTGAGAGCCGATTACTTATTCCATCTCTTTCAGCTTTGAAGAGTAACATCATGGCCCGACTGTTGGCCTGGATAATTTCCTCATGTCACCTCAAAAGCATTTGTATTTCCTTGAGTTCGAGACTCTCCATTATGTTAAAACCACTTAATGACCATGCGCACTAGAGCTTTGCTGAGACTAGCTCCCTATAATACCCTAGGGGAATTGCTTCTTGATAAACTAATATGAACAAACAAAAGAAAAAATAGTGGCATCCTTCACCATTCAAATACCCAGCACAAAGAACAACATACAGGTCTAGAATCAACCCCAGGACATGCCTGGAGATAGTGAGCATAGATTACATTGATGCAAAACCAACCAGGAGAGGCAACTCCAAACTCCACTCTATCCCTCCATTACTAAGTTCCGAACCTGACCTCCCACCAGTGTCCAACTGCACTCCCCTTCTTCTCACCTCTTCTCTTGTAGCTATGGATCGATATTCCTGGACCAAAGCTCCTTCCTTGGTCACCATGAAACATAGATGCACTCGACGAACCATTATCCCATGTACCTCCCATCTTCCACAGTAGGTGAAGTTATTACAAACTTCCATGAGATGATGGCTAGAGTGTGGGAGGGAGGGATACTACTTGGTTATTGTCCCTTCTAGCCCACCAACTGGTACTTGGTACTTATTATGGATTGAAATCTAAGCCATCGATTTCTTACCCATATCCATGGCCAAAGAGAGCCCCATTTTGTAACCTTGTGATTGTTTAAACAAAAAACTTTTTATGCTCCAACCCATTACTCTTATGGAATTTGTAAAGGGCAAGGAACACCACTTTTACACAAAGAACTTTGTTATAGATTCTTGGTTCCTTTTTTCCAAAGGTCAGCTTCTATGTTGAGCTCCCTCTTGACGTGGAATAATTGAATTTGATCAAAGAATTGAACAAGGTGGTTGATGCTTCTCGGAATCAAGTTTAGCTTGTTACTAGATGGGAAACCTTGCTCAACAATGAGTCTCCAAACACTAATAATTTTGATATTCCTTCCTCCTTAGCCATGTTAAGCCCACACCATAGCACACATACTTCAACCAAGTTATTAGACACTTTTATAGGCCCCCAGGCGTAATTCAATACTTCATTTTCCTCGAGATCTTAGATTATCACCTCAGGCCTACCACCCCTATTATTTTTATTAATTAACAATTAAATAATAATAATTGATTATTTTATTTCATTTATTTTAAATTAATAAAAAATTAATTATTTTATATTGTTGCGATGTTTAAATATGAACTAGTTAATTAACTTTTTACTTTTATCTAAATTAATTTTAGAATATTTTATTATTTTTGTGCTTTTTAATTTAATATTTTATAAAAAAACTTAATTAATTTAAAATTTTAATTATGTTACTTTATTAAAAAAAAATGAATAATTAAAAAACTGTTTTCTTAAATTTTAAATAAAAATAATACATCCACACATTAATAAATTTAGATAACAATTAAGAAAACAAATTTAAAAAGTATACTCTTATAAATTCATATTCCTATTTATATATTTATTAATAAATTTAGATAACAATTAAGAAAACAAATTTAAAAAAATATACCCTTATAAATTTATATTCCTATTTATATATTTTATAATCTTACGAATGGCTTCTCTCATTAATTTTTCCTTTCTTTTAAAAATTAAACATCTTAAGGATTGTTTCTAATTTTCAAAAAAAAATCGTTATATTTGAACTTTTAATTTTGATATTCTATAAAAGTTTAATTAGTTCACAATAAATTTTGAAAATTAAAACATTTATTATTTTTTAACTTTTAATTTTGCTATTTTATTAAAAAAAAAAAATTCACAATAAATTTTAAAAAATTTGTATTTATATATTTAATAAATAATTCACAATAAATTTTAAAAAATTTGTATTTATATATTTAATATGTTGTATAGTTTTATGAATTGTCTTTTTCATTAATTTTCCTTTCTAAAAAGACTGTTTTTCATTAATTTTCCTTTTCTAAAAAAAAATGTTATTTTTGACCATGCATATATACGACCAAGGAATTTTGTGATGAACAATTTTCCCACCACTGGTACTATCAATATCCCCCTTTAAAAAATAAACATCCTATAAATTGTATGAATAAACATCCTATAAATTTTGTTTGAGGTTTGTTCCTTTTCTTTAAAAACTAAACAATTTATATATTATAAAGTTTGTCACCCATCAATTTAATGTTACTTTACCATATTATATATTATTGAACATAATTTTCCTAATTCATGTTGACAATTACCCTACCATATTATATTTTCCTTTCCTAGTTCATCTTGACCATTAACCATTTATAAAGTACTATTGAACACAATTTTCCTCATTCTCACCAAGAATACAAATACATATTATATAGAATTATTAAACACAATTTTTCTTTCCTAGTTCATCTTGACCATTAACCATTTATAAAGTATTATTGAACACAATTTTCCTCATTCGAGTTAAATCTCACCAAGAATACAAATACATATTATATAGAATTATTAAACACAATTTTCCTTTCCTAGTTCATCTTGACCATTAACCATTTATAAAGTATTATTGAACACAATTTTCCTCATTCGAGTTAAATCTCACCAAAAATACAAATACATTAAATAGAAGAGATGCACTTTCATTAAATATAATCAATCAACTAAAAGAAGTAAAGTTTTTATGTTGTAATTTCAACTCTCATTTTGGATGGTGAAAGTTACTTCTTAGGAGTAACCACAATGTTAACATAAAGGTTGATGAACTATGAACTAACACCGCCTATTATCTCAATCAATCTCAATGGTCCTACATGCACTAAGAAGGGTGCATATAATTTCTTTTGTAAGAGGGTTCCTAATTATTCTTAGGATAGGAAAGAAAGAGTGAAATGAGAATAATATTTATATTTATAAATAAATATAAAATGGAATTAAATACCACAATTGATAAAGATTACAAATTCTACAACTTAATTCAAATTTAAAATTAAATGAACTTGATTCAGGGATAGTCTTAAGGATGGGCTTTTTTTTCAAATCACACATAAAAAAACATTAAGTGGATGATGTCACTTCTCAAATCAAGATTCTTATAATTATATGATTTTAATTTTCATGGAGTCTTCTCTTAACTTATCTATTAATTATTGAAAGAAATGATTATTATGACTAATTTTGTGGCGGTTAGTGGGGATTTACATCAAGTATGTGGGAAGTCAAGGAATGCCCCATTTTTTTAAATTGGAATAGAAAATTTATATTAAAAACGTTGTAACTAGTGATAATAGTAGAGTACATATGTTTGCTTCAAAGATTCATAGTCTGAATTAAGAGGCTCTTTGATATTACATAAAATAGATTACTGCAAATTACAAAGAAAACATTCTAGTGTCTTCTACATGATACCACTTAAAAAAATACCTTTAGTACATGAATAGATTCTCACAAATTGATTGCAAAGAGAAATACAAAAACATAACACAATTATTTTAGGAGAAAGTTGATGGTTGTCTGATATCCCATACAAATATTATTTTCTACCTCTTGAGCTTTCCTGTCTTGATTTGATTTCCTTCCCTGTTTTAAAGGAGGGAAGGGACTTGGGTCTTTTCTCAAAACTTCAACAAAAGAAGGGTAACTTGAACTATCATGGATCTTTATTTCCCATTCCTCCAATTCTTCTTTTGATTCCTCCTCTTGGACACCTAGATCCTTCTCTTGAGGGGGGGCGGAGGCCCCAAAAGAAGGTTCATTTATGGTTGGAGGAGCATAATTCTTTGTTTCCTTTTGAGCTTTGGCTAATGGAACAGAGTGAGCCTTTTTGTAATACCTAGGTTGATTCCCAAGTTGTAAATGTACATATGTTTATGTAGGTTGGTGAACCAGTATGGTTTTTGGGCTAGAGTGCCTTTGTATATATGTTTTGGGCTAGAGTGCCTGTGTGATATTAGGTTGGAGAGATTATATACTAAAAGGTTGGTGAGCCTAGCATTGTAAATTGTAAATCACACTCATGATATTAATAAAATACATCATGGTTGTAGACCAAGTCAGACAAGAGGGTATGAGGGGATATGAATCCATAAGAGGGAAAGGGGGATAAGTGGCTTAAGGAAAGGGGATAAGTCAAGGGGGATTAAGCCAAGGAATACAATAATATATTCCTAAGTCCTAAGTACTTATGTTATGATTGTATCTCAAGTTTTCAAGGAAGGGGGATGAGTTCCCAGGTGGTGGGGAAAGAGTTCCTTGGTTGCTACCATGGGGGCTTCACCTTATCTAGCATTGACAAGGACATAGTCGGATCATGATGTTTGGTTGATTGAATCAGATGCATCCTTTCACATGACACTCCATAGAGAATGGTTTAGGGGGAGATGTATTCTTGGGGGATGACTCAACAACCAAAATATTTAGATGAGGAAGAGTCCAACTGATACTACAAGATGGGATGAGCAAGACCCATCCAGGTGTTCTACATATTCCACATTTGGAAATAAATATAATATATGTAAGAAAAATGAGTGATGTAGGTGTGCACACTTTATTTCAGAAGGATATGTACAAAATGGTTAGGGGAGCGATGGTCTTAATGAAAGGATTTCAGATTGGAACCCTATACAAGTTGTTAGGAAATGTTGACTTAATTGGATGCAATGTTGTTTCTGAAGTAGACTCAATTAAGTCTCGATTCGGTTGACACAAGCCAACTCGATTGTTCTTAATAAAGTTGACCTGACCATGTTATGGCACCAAAGGATGGTACACATTGGTGAATAAGGACTTCTAGCTATGCTCAACAAAGGTATGATTGAAGGTTTTCCTGATTGTAGTTTGGAATTCAATTTTTGTGAACATTGCATATATGGAAAAAAAAATCGAGTTAGAGTCCCATCTAGAGCAACAAGGGAAAAAAGGATTCTAGAATTGATACATAGTGACGTGTTTGGGAATGTACCGGTCCCTTCACTTGGTAGATCCTTCTATTATGTTTCCTTCATAGATGTTTTTTCTAGAAATACATGGATATATTTATTGAGGAAGAAATAATAGTTTTTTGAGAAATTCAAAGAGTTTAAATCTCTTGTGGAAAACTAGACAAATAAGAAGATCAAGGTCCTAAGAACTAACAATGGAGGTGAATTCTGTGGAAAGAATTTTGAGCAATTTTGCAAGCAGTGTGGAATAACATGCCAAAATACCACAGGATATACCCCACAACAAAATGGAGTTGTTGAAATAATGAATAGTACGTTGATGGATAAGGAAAGGAGCATGCTCAGTGGTGTTGGGCTTGCACAAGAGTTATGGGAAGAAGCAATCGACATGACAAAATATTTGGTAAATAGGTCTCCTTCATCACCTCTAGTTGACTCGACTCCACATGAGGTATGGTTTGGTAAGAAGCCTTCACTTTCACATCTCAAAGTATTTGGTTGTGATGCATTTGTGCATGTTGCCAAAGAAAAGAGGAACAAGTTGGATAATAAGGTAGTTAGGTGTATTTTCATCAGCTACAAGGATGGAATGAAATGATATAAGCTATGGGATATATTGTTGAAGAAACTAGTGTGTAGTTGAGATGTGATCTTTAGATAAGTCAGAGGAACGTCCAAGTATAGATAGGTTCAAATACTAAAATAATTAGAGAAGATGGTGTTTGAACTGAGGAACAATGAACACGATTTAGATGGGTTACTGAATCAGATGAAGAGGTGGAACAATTGACTCAGGTTGTAAGGAGGTATGAATGAGTAAGAAAAACAACTGAAAGGTATAGTTTTCTTGATTTCCATTCTACATTTGTGTTATCTACAACTAATGAGTATCTTAAGTCAGTCAAGGAGGAAATCAACTCGATAAAGGGTAAACTATGGAAGGATGCCATGGTTGAAAAAATGGAATCCTTGTATGATAATGAGACATGGGATTTGGTCAAGCTACCTAATGGAAGGAAACCCATCAGTAACAAGATGGTGTTCAAGAAAAAGTTAAATGCAACAGGTCAAGTCTAGAAATTCAAATCCCGACTAGTAGCGAAAGGGTGTTCCCAAGTCGAGGGACTCGACTTCAATGCGATTTTTTCCCATTTTGCAAAATTAACGTCCATTAGAGTACTAATGTATCTGGTTACAACACTTGATCTTGAAATAGAGAAAATGGATGTAAATACAATGTCCTACATAGGGACCTAGAAGAAGAAATCTACATGAAACAAACTGAAGGATTTGCAATAAAGGGAAAGAAAGAGATTATGTGAAAGTTGAAAAGATCATTTTATGGTTTAAAGAAATCCCCAAGGATGTGGTATGATCTAAGTTTGATACATACATCGTTAGTTTTAGATTTGTGAGAAGCTAGGTTCATCACTATGTATATTTTAAGGAAGAAGGTGACAATTCCATATATGTAGCATTGTATGTTGATGACATGTTGTTGGTTAGAAACAACATGGATGCAGTAAAGGAGGTGAAGAATCAGTTGTCCTCAAATTTTGACATGAAGTATCTTGGTGCAGCGAACCTCATTCTAGGAATGGAGATTAAAAGAGATCGGACAGTTAAAAAGCTATGGTTAAATCAAAAGAAATACAATGAAACGGTCTTGAATCATTTCAACATGCAAGATTGCAAATTGGTCAAGGTACCAATTCTTGTGGGAGATAAACTAATTGTTGAACAATTTCCAAAGAGATATGAAGAAATAGAGGACATGGCACGTGTTCCCTATGTGACTAGTATTGGTATTCTGATGTATGTGGTGGTCTACACTCGACCATAAATTTCTCGTGTTGTGGGAGTATGAGTAGATACATGTCGACACGTGGGGAAGAGCACTAGAATGTTGTCAAGAGGTGTTTAGGTATTTGTGTGGCACAAAATATTATTCTATATGCTACCAAGGGAAGCCTAAAGTTGCCAGGGAAGTAAATGAACATGGCTTTGTCGATGCCAATCGGGATGGAGATATGGATTGTCGAAGGTTGATTAGTGGATATGTTTTCAAGATGTTAATTGGATAAATTAGTTGGATGAGTAAGTGACATGAGGTTGTAACCTTGTATACAACATAAGTTAAATACATGGAAGCCACTCATGGAAGAAAGAAGTAGCATGGTTGCACCAAATGTGTTCAGAGATTGGGTTTGAGCAGAGAGCTGTAAGGATAAATTGTGATAGTCAAACAATATTTCTGGCAAAGAACCTAGTGTAGCATTCGAGGATGAATCATATTGATGTACAATACCATTTCGTGATAGACATTGTGGAAAGAAATAAGGTGTTGCTAGAGAAGGTCGACACTTTGGAAAACATATCAGACTCTTTGACTGAGTCTGTGAGTGCTATGAAGTTCTCTTAGTGTATATAGGT
This sequence comes from Picea engelmannii, assembly GCA_009831015.1. Taxonomy (NCBI): domain Eukaryota; kingdom Viridiplantae; phylum Streptophyta; class Pinopsida; order Pinales; family Pinaceae; genus Picea; species Picea engelmannii. The sequence goes on from ML788437.1 coordinate 126,284, forward strand.
AATGGGAATTTCTACCCTAGGTCTATGAATAGAAGTTTAGGTTCTCCTATATCAAAAGTTAAGACAACAAGTGGGAGAATGTTGGGCTGTTATATTCTTTGTAGTGAAAGAGAAATCATCCAACTATTTAGTCGAGGTGGATCAACTGGGTGAAAATATGACTGACGAGTCAAGTTGATTTGATGTTAAGTCGAGGTTGAAATGATTGATCGAAAATTCAAATTCAAAGTGATTAGTTGGGAATTCAAAAGGGTAGCTAACATGAGGTCGATAGGAGGTTGAGTGGCAACCGATTGAATATCAATTGGAGGTCGAATAGGTAGTCAACTGGTAATAGACTAGATTTGACTCTAACATAATCCCAAGATTTGCATGATTGTAGCCAATCATCTGCGTGGATTTGTAACCATTTTGGGGCACCATGATTTAGGGTTTTGCATGTTGTAAATCCTATAAATAAGGCATGTTTTGATACTGTAAAAGATAATCTTTAGATGACGGTTGTTGATCATGTAGATGTAAGTCAAATTTGCTACAAGGTATTTCTTGTGTAAAGAAAGAGAGTATGATGGTGATTGTGCCTTAGGTGGATACCAAGGTTAGTCATGTAACTCTTTATTCAATGAATTAATAAGATAACACGCGAGAAATATGCTCAAGGAATGTTGGTTTTACCGGTTGAGTTTCCAAGGTAAAGTCTCTGTGTGTTGTGTGTTTGTCATTTATTTTTTGCTTATATCTATCTTCTCTTTCCTGGTTGGTTTAGTGTGGGTGTTTATTTCCTTACATGGATGACCAACACCAAGGAATGTTTCAAAAGTTAGATGTTTTATGAGATTATTTGGATACTACATGAGGTTTATAGAAGGATTCTCAAGGATTGCTCATGCGATCACTTCTTTACAAAAGAAGGGAACTAAGTTTGAGTGGATAGTAGAGTGTGAAGAAAATTTTTAGCTATTGAAGGAGTTGCTTACTAGTGCACCTATTTTGAAGATTACATATCCGAATGAAAATTTTGTAGTGTGCACAAATGCACGAAAGGAAGGACTTGGTGGATTCCTTACTCAAAATGGACATGAAATTAGTTACGAGTCAAGAAATATTAAATAACACAAAAGGAACTATGCCACATGTGATTTGGAGTTTGCAGCCATAGTACATGCATTGAAAATGTGGAGGCATTATTTGATGGGAAGGTAATTTGAAATTGAGAATAGACCATAGTGGTCTAAGATATTTGTTTGAACAACCAACTTTAAATTCCAGGGAGACAATATGGTTGGTATTTCTAAGTGAGTATGACTTTGAAATCAAACATGTTAAAGGAAAATAAAATAAATGTGTTGATGCACTCAACATAAGGGTACATAGCATGCATGCTACAACCATTAGCATGGATACATCATATTTAAATAAAAAAGTCATATTGGTTGTTTTTACAGACCAACATTACCTACAGGTAAAATAAAGCATAATGTAGGAAGATGTAAAACATAACTTCAAATAGTACAATATGAGAGAATATGGATTACTTGTGCATAAGAATAGAGTGTATGTTTCTAATTCCCAAGAATTAGGGAAGATAGTTATAAAAAATATGCATAATGTTCCATATGCAGGATATCTTGGTTACCAGAAAACAATTGTAGCAATAAGAAACCAATAATTTTGACTAGGAATAAAAAATGTTGTTGCTTATTACATTTCCAGGTGCATGGAATGTAAAAGAGTGAAGGATGAGCATAGACACCCAACGTATTTGCTATAGCCATTGCCAATTCCAAAATGGAAATGGGAAGTGGTAGCTAAGTTGAAAAAATATGCACATTCTATTCCATTCAATATTACACATAAGGAAGCCAACATTAAAAATATATACATGAAGGAAATTGCTAGGTTGCATGGAGTACCTAAGGCAATTTCTTCAGACAAAGATTCAAAGTTTACTTCAAACTTTTAGAGAGGATTATTTAAAGAATTTGGTACAAATATTAATTTTAGTACAACATATCATCCACAAAAAAATGGGAAAACAAAGAGAGTCAACCAAGTGATTGAATACATGTTAAGGATATATGTGATGGATAAACCATCCAAGTGGGAGGATTATTTGCATTTGGTTGAGTTTTCACATAAAAATGGGTATGAAGCTTCTTCGAAAATGATCCCATTTGAAGATCTGTATGGTAGAAAATGAAATACTCGAGTGAGTTGGGACAACTCATTAGACAGACTAACACTTGGGCTAGAATTGCTCAAGGAAATGGATTAGACGGTTAAAATTAAGTAGAATTTGAAGGCAACACAAGGCAGGAAAAATAGTTATGCAGATAAGAACACAATAGATAGAGAATTTAAAGTGGGAGAGCATGTATTTTTGAAAGTGAATCCTAAGAAGAGTTCATTGAAGTTGGCAACTAGATTTTGTGGTCCATTTAAGATATTGGACATGATAGGACTAGTTCCATACATGCTTGCATTTCCTACTTCCATGAATGTGCATAATTTATTTCATGTATCTTTGTTGAAAAAGTACATGTGCATGATCTTAAAAATGTCATTGATTGGACTTTGATTCAAGTGGATCTAGAAGAAGACTTTAAGGTACAACTAGTTCATATATTGGATAGGAAGGTCATGGTGCTCCAAAACAAAGACATAGGGTATGTAAAGGTTTGGAAATGCTACAACCCTAAAGAAGTGGCATGGGAGCTAGAATATGCAATGTAGGAAGCATACCCATAGTTATTTTTTATTTTTTGATAAAATTAGGTATTTATGTACATCTGCATGGTGATGTGCACTTAGGATAATGCCAAAATAAGGGGGAGGGGAATGAAACACCCCATTTTTTTTATCCCTATATTAATAATATATGTGTGTACATGATGAAAGGATGGAGAACCTAGCATTGTAATAATTTTTGAATATTAATAATAAAAGTACATCACTAGTTGTAGACATACAAGGATAGAGTTATAGGGAGGTATGATTCCACGAGAGAGTGGGGTAGCTAAGGGGATAGATAAAATCATTATATTTAATTAAACCCATGTTTGAATTAGTGGGAAAAATGAATTACATGAGCTTCTTGGGGAAGACACATGGCGCATTGTGAGCATTCATATATTTTGATGGATTTTGAGGGGGATTCCATTATTCTTTCATTCTCATCCATTCTTATTCTTGGTTATGGGAGACAAGAGAAGATTTATGTGGTGGAGATCCATTGTTAGATGGTTGTATGAGAAGACTTATCATTTCCCAACAATGCAAGGATGCCTAAGTGCATGGAATAATTGATATTTGGGGGAAATTGACCATAGCTAGGAATCTCTAGAGCTTCCATCTTTGATATTTCCTAGCCAGACTATACTGGAGAGTTGGAAAGAAGTGGAATAACCTAAGGGGTTGCATTGGAAAGAAGGGGATTCCTTTATTTGGGTTGTGCAGGTTGAAGAGAAAAGAGAGATGACAAATTGAGATTGCTATGTGATTGAGTAGATTATAACAACATGAGCACTTGACTATATATGTGATATTAGAGTTGTCCTAGGCACCCGTCCTTGTGGATTCATAGCCTTTATTCGGGGGTGACATGCTACCGACATATTTGGAGCAACAATATCTACATATGGGTGGAACATCCACTATCTGCAGCCAATGGGTGTGGTTATTTGATAAAGATAAGTGTTCTTTATGTATTATATTCATATTGCATTTTATTATGTGCTTCTTCTTTGTATATGTCCTTAAATGTTATGCATTTTGTGAGAAATATGCTTTCTTGTTTATATATATAACTATTGATCATTTTGCATGAGCCTATTGAATTGTTGCAAGCTTTTTTTTTTTCAAAGTTCGAAATCATTTCAAGAATGTTAGTTCTTGAAGTACCCATTGATTTGGGTATGTTACAATGGGGTATCAGAGAAGAAATTTTGTTGTGACGTGACTTAACAAGGAGCTAGATACATTACATTGATGAATATATGCCAAAGATATAAATTTAAAAATATTTTCTCATTCACATTGAAAATGAATTAAATTGTTTTAAAAATATTCTTTCATTAACATTACAATTTTTAAAATGTTTGAATGCATGATCATGGGAAATTTTAAAAATATTTGCTCATTCAATTTGGAAATGACTTAAACCATTTAAAAAATATTAGCTCATTCAATTTGGAAATGACTTAAACCATTTAAAAAATATTATTTCATGATCATAAATGAATGAATCTAGTTTTAAAATTTCAGATTAATTAAAGTTTGATATACTTATAAAACTATATATTTCAACATTTTTCTTGGAATGATGAGAATCCCGCTTTTACCATAATATGAAAATGCACTTCGTGTTGTGTAACATCAATTGAACTATTAAAAATTAGCCTAAGGGATTATTATATAAATCTCAAAACATTCTTATATTTCCTTGAGGGAGGGTACTACAAACACGTGTTGAGGAGAAGAAATATAGGGTCCTATGTTGGCTTATGGAAGGTAAGACCCGATATAAGCTCTCTATAGAAGAGATATAAAACATGCATGCTTCATTGTTATATACGTCATTATTGAAGAAGGAATCCACCAAATTTGGAAACAGTTTGTAGAATAGGTGAATTGAGTAAAAATGTAAAATTGAATCATTGAATTTATTTTCAATATTATCATATTTTTTCGTGGATTTACTCATTGATTTGCATCCATATCCATAGATCTCCTTTGAGCTACCATATATGAAGTTGATCTCTTCTTATCTATCTTCTATGTCACCAAGAAAAATTATTTGCTAAAGGGGTGTGCTAAGATAGAGGGCATGCAAGGAAGGAAAGCTCATGCTAAGAGAGAGGGAATGGTTTGGAGGAGAAATCGTTATGGGAGAGAGGGAATGGTTTGGAGGAGAAATCGTTATGGGAGAGCGAAAATTATCTGGATTGTGTTGAGAACGAAACAAGATAAAAGAAAAAATATAGCAAAGAACACAAAAATATAGTGAAACCCGACTTCTATTAATGAATAAGATAGAAAAACAATGTGGAACACAAACGACCAGAATCAAGTAGCTTATCTCTAAAAAGAAAGAGATGTTGGCTACACTTCATTTGCAACAAGATTTACATCACACTCCATTGCATGCTTAAAGGGCCTCCTTCACCTCAATTATATATGAGAGAGTGAGAGGAGAACAATTCCCATGATGCATGTGGGATAAATTAGTCTAAGTTTACAAAATTTCGTAGGCATGTCAAATACTAAGACTTCCCGGGCGGTCACCCATACCAATACTACTCTAGCACTAGCGCGCTTAACTACAAAGTTCTAATGGGATCCAGTGCAATAACGTTATGTTGTAACCATATACATAAGACCACTAGGAAATCATTACATGGTGTCTGTCATTAACAAATGAAGATGGCATTACATTCCATTTCCCATAAAAAGGGTGAATATCATGGTTGATCAAAACCAAAACCATATGCTTGAAATGTTGATTCATTGTAAAAGGTGGGTGGCCATCGAGATCCACCTGGATCATTCCTCCCCCCTTAGGAAGCAATGGTCCCCATTGCGTCAAGTTCCCTCGGGAGATGGAGAAACTTTTGTTGAATCTAAACCTTGGTGAGTCACTTGCCTTGTTGAAGTAGATGTCTTGCTTGTACTTTTCATGTGGAAGGATGTCATGAACCTATTGGAGGTGTTGGATCCATTCAACATATCTAGCTATATGATCTTTCTTGGTCCAAGTGTGGGAGGACTTTGTCAATGAAGATGCAAAAAAAATAGATATATCAATGTTGGGGGCTAATGGGTGGAACCCCAAGCACACTTAAAAAGGGTCGTGATCAATAGAGTTATGCTAAACATATGGAAGACTCTCATTCTCTTTTTTCTCCTCTGCAATCTTGTTGACCTGATTCTGCTGGATAGGAACGTCTTGGGTCGAGGTTGTAGTGGTTGCAGTGACCTTCTGTTCACCATATGACTGAATCTTGAAGAGGGAAAACTTTGCGGTGTGAGAGATTACTTTGTGACATTGTTTTTCCAAGATCAATGAAGTGGAAGTAGTTGGAAATACCTCTGGTACCCTGTAGAGATGACCTCCAAGATTAAAAATGACATTGTGGGGTTGAGACTCATATATAGCATGATGTTTCCACATATATGGTTGTCCTAAAAGAACATCATAGACTTCAAGTGCGGAAAAATCACACACTACCTCATCCTTGAAGGGATTGATGCCATAGGATAGGTGACACTTTTGGTTGATACACATGTCTCGTCCCTGACTCAACCATCCGATGGTGTATGGTTGGGGGTGTGGCATCGTTGGAAACTTCAATCTCTTGAAAACCTTGACTGAAATTAGGTTATTCTGACTCCCACTGTCAACAATGAAATGTAATGGAGTCCCCTTTACCCACATCTGTGAGTGGAAGAGGTGCTCCCCCTCCTCAAGCTCCTTTAGTTCTTTCGGTTGTATTGTTGGGGCTGCAATGGTAGCAGTGGGTTATACATCGATGATCTGTTTCCCTTTATTGTTATTTGAATCAGAGTCTAATTCAAGTTCCAATTCTTTTTCTTTGAGCTCGACCACTAATGACTATTTCGAGCGACATTCATTGTTGTTGTACCAAGGGTTGTTGTGGAACTCACACCACTTTCCAATGTCTTTATTAGACTTCTCGTTACCCTTCTTTACCTGCATCTTAGAATGGCTCTCTTGAGTTTGACCTTCCTTGCTATTTCCTTTGTTCTATGAGTTAGGGTTTCCTTTGCCATGATTCCGTTGTGGTGTATTTTCAAACCCAAACTCCCCCTTACTTTGATTCTTGAATTTCTCCTCAATTATGAATGCATATCGATAAGCAACTCCCATTGAGGAGATTTCCAAAAAATCCATCTTTTTATGGATGTACCTATGTAGACCACTACAATACTACAAAACCATGTGTTGCTCGGAGTCTTTGATACACAACTTTGAGTGCAAGGTATGAAATATGTTACTGTACTCTGACATCGTTTGATCTCTTGTCTGACACAGAGTTGTCCATCTCATGTACTGGTCATCATAGTTTCCAACATGGTATAACTCCTCCTTTAGGGAATCTACAAAGGCCACCCAAGTGGGTTCTCTCTTGAATGGTGTAGTTCATTCATGGTGTACCTCTCCCAGTAACCTTCCTACCAAGATCTGACACGGGGAAAGGATTTAAGTAGTGCGAAGGTGATCTTTTCATTTTCGGAGAAATTTTGGACAAAGTAATATCCTTCTACTAGATTCAACCATTTTTCTAGAGCATCTGCATCTATCTAGACTTCAAATAAGGGCATATCAAATTTGACTTGTACCTTAAAGGGTGTCACACCTCCTAAATGGTTGCTTGTCGAAGATGCCTCAACCACCTCCGTCAGTAGTCTTCAAAGGATCTGAGCGAAGTTGTCCATCATGTTGTTCCTCTATCAAATGAGGGATTCCTCGAGCAATGCCTTGAAAGGATATCTTGCTCTCTCATCTCTCTTTTCTTCCACCATGGGAGGTTGCTTGGGCTAGAGAGAGAGTTTGTCCTCAACCAAAATTATCTCGAGACCCAAATCTCTATACCTTGACCTCATCGGGGATGTGCTTTGAGAAATTACAAGGAGCATACTGCTCTAATACCACTAATCTGGATTATGCTAAGAGAAAAATGAGACAAAAACAAAAATATAGCAGAGAACACAAAAATACAGTGAAACCCAACTTTTATTAATGAATAAGATAGAAAAACATTGTGGAACACAAACTGGCAGAATGAGGTAGCTTATCTCTAAAAATGAAGAGATGTTGGCTACACTTCATTCACAACAAGATTTACATCACACTCCATTGCATGCTTAAAGGGCCTCCTTCACCTCAATTATATATGAGAGAGTGAGAGGAGAACAATTCCCATGATGCATGTGGGATAAATTAGTCTAAGTTTATAAAATTCCATAGGAATGTAAAATACTAGGACTTCTTGGGAGATCACCCATCCCAGTACTACTCTAGCTCGAGTGCGCTTAACTCCAGAGTTCTAATGGGATACGGTGCATTAACACTATGTTATAAGCATGTACATAAGACCACTAGGAAATCATTACATGATGTCTATCATTAACAAATGAAGATGGAATTACATTCCATTTCCCCAAAAAAGGGTGAATATCATGGTTTATCAAAACCATATGCTTGAAATGTTAATTCAATGGAAAAGGTGGATGGCCACCGAGATCCACCTGGATTAGAAAATCTTAAAAGGGAACACTAAGAGACAAATTTCACAAGGAAGGAAAACACATGCTAAGACAAAGAGCGATGGGGACAAGAAGGTACTACGAGAGCAAAGATAGAGCACTAAGGATTGAGAACGGTAAGGAAGATAGCATGCTAAGGGATTGAACATGGGAAAATAGTGTGCTAAATGAGGAATTACAAAATATTTAAATAGTTCTGTGTCTGTGGAGAGATGCCTCATTTTAATATAAGTGAAAACAAGGATGGGCGAAAAAAACAAATGGAAGAGGAAAGTGCTAAAAAAGAGTGATAGAAGAAAATGAACAGAACATGAAATTGATAACAATAATGGAAGAGGAAATAATGAGAGAGAAAATTGCTAAGAAGATTGGGAGAGGAAAAATAGAAAAAGAAGTGGAAGATGAAGTTACTATCAAGAATAAAAGAGGAAATTTCTAAACAAGAATGAGAGGAAATTGCTAAAAGGAAAAGGGAGAGGAAAAATGAATAGGAAAGGAAATAGATAAATAAGAATGGAAGAGGAAATTGCTAAACAAGAATGGGGAAAAAATGAATGAGAGAGGAAATTGCTAGGAATATTGGGAGAGGAAAAAGATAAAAATGAAATGGAAGATAAAGTTGTTATTAAGAATAAAAGATGAAATTGTTAAACAAGAATAAGAGAGAAAAATTCCTAAAAAGAAAGGAAGAGGAAAAATGAATAGGAGAGGAAAATTGATAAATAATAATGGGAAAAGAAAAAGGAATGGAAGAGGATATTGCTAAATAAGTATGGGAGAAGAAAAATGAATTAGAGAGGAAATTGTGAAAGAATACCGGAAGAGGAAAAAGAAAAAAACAATGGAAAAGGAAGTTGCTAATATGAGTGAAAGATAAAACTACTCAACAAGAATGATTAAAAAAATTTGTTAGAATAGAAAGGAGAGGTAAAAGGAATAGAAGAGACAATTGAAAAATAAGAGTTGAAAATTTGATAAATAGATAAACTAGAATACCATGATCAAGAAAGGGTCGACTTACTCTTCTCTAAGCTCACCATTAATGATAATACTATGTTCAAGAAAGAGTCAGTTGACCTTTACCCTATCTACCCTTGATGGAAAAACTAATCTATAGGAAATGAAATTGGCCCTTAAACATACAACAACTAGACGCCAATACAATGCTTAAAGAATTGTTAATCAACAATTCCCCTTAGCTACTGTATAAGAGAATAATATGCTAGTGGAATGGTCATGTGACCCTTTCATACTACTAAAACCAGCCATATGTGAATACTATGTGTGAGGAAGGATCAACTAACACTTCCTTGAAATCCACCTGTTAGCTCCCAAAATGAATCAGTCACTATGGTTTCATTTTATGGTTGATAGCATGGTTATTGGTAGTTTTCTCCAATTTGTTTTAAGTTCTTCTAGTGGAAAACTTAGATTTTTAATTCATATTTTAGAAATAAGACGATCCATAAAGGTCTTTTCTTTAAAATTTCATGAAAAGACTTTCAACAGCTAACGTGTGTTTCAAAGTTGATGATTAGCTGGTGAAAGCGGCGGTTTTCAACAGTTAAGGAGCATTTCCCCACGGACCGTTAGCTGGTGAAAGCGCGGAATACGTGTGTTTTCTCCACGTTTTCAAAAATCAAAAGATGACATGCTCAACACACGTCACATAATCATTATAAGGCGTTGGTGAAAGCAGATAATGATGAAGATTCGGTTTTTCACGTCTAAATCGGATTTCAAAGCGGATCGTGTTCAAAAATTCATGCTTCACAAGATAATGGCACTGGAGATGGCGAATTCAAATCCATCATCACAGGTAAAGGAGTGGTACTACTTGGCTAGTGACATCAAATCGATGCCTCATATCCCCAACACGCATCATCCACAAGCATATGATATGTTTTCATTTTTGAAAGACAACGCTGAGAGTTTTCACCAGCACCAAACCTCGGCTCAAACAATAGATTACAGTGTTTTTGTGTGCAAAATTGTCTGGGGTTCGAATTGCATATGGCAAGGAGATGAAGTGGTTCGTTGTTAAGGAAAGAATTAGACAGTTTGTCCTTTCTACAGGTGCATCTGGAGGTGCAAAAACACTTCTCAAACGTAGGCTACATGGGATATGTTGAGAAGTTGCAGAACGACTGTCACCAAACAATAGCTGAAGCATTTGCTAAATCATACGATGGAAATAAAGCTTGTGTCGGGTCTTTATAAATCATAGTTGATGAAGTTTCCATTGCTACAACGACCAACTTACCTAGATCAGGCCAGAGTTGGTTCAAAACAACAGCAACCAAGAACCTCAATTTCAGAGCATATCTTAAGGAAGAATTTAGAAATGATGCATGGAAGAAAAGCATGCTAGTTTCTCATTTGGAGGATGAGTGGCAGGACTTGTTCAAGGGCATCCAACTCTACATAACCTCAGAAGGCAGGTACGACAAGCTGATGCTATACCATTTCAAGCTCTTAGACCATTTTACAGGGAAAACTCTCCTAAATTTACCTTTCTTCTTACATAAAAGCTTAACTAAAGTCTGTAAAAAGATTAGAGCTAAACCTCTAAGTATGAAAAACACTCTTTGTCATTTTGGCCTAATCAAATTGATAATCTTGGAGGAGCTAAGACAAAGAGGAAGGAATTGGCAACATTTTCTGTTTTGGGAAGGCTTCGAAACCCAAACTCAGCCCATGAATGAGCAGAAGAGGGCTGTAGAAAGGAAATTAACTCCTCAAAGTAGCTCGAGGAAGAGGAGAACTCTTCCAGGACCACCAGAAGATAGGATTTCTGGTATAAAGTCTCACAAGTCAAAGAAAAAGTTAGATTTTGAAACTACTACAGAGCAGCCTACAGAAAAGAAAACAAATATTTTAAATCTACCATACACAGACTCAGAAACAGAGCTAGAGCAAGAAGATGAAAGTCTAGCCATTAAAAGCCCTGAACATTCCATGGAATTTGCACAGGATTGTGAGACTTTTACTCACACTGATGAAGGTGAAACATCAAAGAGCAGAAAGTCAAAGAAAACACAGAAAATCAAGCAACTTAAAGAAGTGATTGCTCAACAGGAGGTTTTAGAAAGAGTAATTAAGGAGAGATACAAAACTCTGTCTGATAATTTCACAGAAATAAATACTACATTTGAAAAGTTGGCTCATGAAAGTGTCAAGGACAAGAAGAGAAAGAAGAAAATCACCAAAGATTATAACAGTCTATGGTGGTTAGAAAAACGCCTTAAGAGGAAGATTAGAAAATTGAAGCAAAAACAAAAGTCACACCTAGATCTGCAAGTGCTAGCCTAGGTTGCTGTGAATATGCAAGGAGATAAAGCAGAGACACGCTGATTTTTTGATAAAACAATAGTTTTGGAGGTGAAAGTTCCTTTTTGGCCAAGGCAGAGCTTTCACCAGCGCAAAGGGTAAATTTACAACCAGTTAGTTGGTGAAAGCACAAAAAGAATTTTTGAAAGATAAAGATAGAGCAGGGCGATTTTCAAAGGTTTTAAAGAGGTTCTAGAGCATTAAAGGATTAACTACTTAGTCAGAGAATACTCAGCATCAGAGATTCGTGGAGATTTTGAAAACCACATGCTAAATCAGTCTCCTAAAGTTTCGAATATGAGTAATTGAAGAAATCCAGCTACAAAGACAGGTGCCTTTACCATTTTTCATGACACACAACAGATTCCAGAAGCTGATGAAGTACATATGTCAAATTTTGATATAGAAGACAGTTCGAATGCTAGCCTAGCCGCTAGAATTCGAATGCTAGCCTAGCCACTAGTCTTTGTTATCGATTGTCTTAGTTAATTTGATTTTCTATTTTTAGATACAGATCCAAGTTTTTAGGATCTTAAAAAACTGATTGTAAAAGGCTATAAATGCCTATATTTTCTAAGAGACAAGGGTTCAAACTGGGAATATATTTTGTGCTACTGTATAGACTCTTATGGCATAATAAAATTACAGCCTCCTTTCGCTTTCAATATCAGAAATATTCATGTTTCCTTTTCTGTACTTTATTTCAATTTATCTTAGCTTATGAAGACTGTCATCTCTTTATTGAGCTCATAGACTTGAAGTGAAGGATTTCTTTCTATCTTGCATTAATCCCTACACTAGTTGTATTTGGCAATCAAGATTAGTGTTCTTCATCCTCTCCTTTCAAAATACTTGATCTGATTATTTTTTTCTGAAAGCACTGTTTCTTTTGGATGTATTATGAGTTGTCTATTACATTAATCATTGAGGATCCCATTGTTCCAAGTATACCTACACATTATTTTCTTAAGTTACCAAACATCCTTAGCTTACAACCCTAAGGAGTTTCTTGGAGTGATAACACCACCTTGACAAAAATACTATGCTCTAGGAAGGGTCAATTGATAGTTCCCCATGGTCATTCTATATGAGAATACCATGCTTGAGGAAACATTAGTTTACCTTTCCCGAGATCCATATTAATGAGAGTACTATGCTAGAGAAGGGCCAATATACAATAATATTATTCTTTTAAAAGGTTCGAAAAATGTTTCCCCAAAATCCTCCATGACACTAATACTATGCTTGAGGAAGGGTCAATCAACCCTTCTTTGGGCTTGATGATAATACTATGCTTGAGGAAGAGTTGATAGGTCCTTCCCCATGCCCCCCATAGTGAAAATACTATTCTAGAGGAAGGGTTGGTTGACCTTTCTTGGGAATATCCCTTGATCTGAATATTATGATTATGGAAAGCTTAGTGGACCCTTCCATGGGATATTCCTTGACAAAATTATATTCTTGAGGAAGGGTCGGCCGAACCTTACATGTGCTCCCCCTAAACATGAATACTATGTTTCAAAAAGGTTTGGTAGATTCTTCTTTGGCATCCTCCAAGACACTAATAATATATTCGAGGAAGGATTGGCTAACCCTTCCACTAAATATCCTATGATGTGAATATCTTCCTAATGGAAGGATCAATCAACGGTTCTCCATGTTCCCACTCCATGATAATTTATGCTGGAACAAGGTTCAATCAATCCTTCATTGGGATACCCCTCTACATAGTAACTATTCTTGATGAACAATCGATTGACCCTTCCTCATGCATTGTCTTTACATAAATACTATGTTGTAGGAAAGGTCAATCGATCCTTCTCTAGGATACTCTAGATGATAATACTATGTTGGAATAAGGCTCAACCAACTCTTCCCTAGGACCTACCTCTACATGAAGACTATTCTTGAGGAAAGGTTGGATAACCCTTCCATTAAATATCTTATGACATGAATAACATCCATGAGAAATGATCAGTCGACCCTTCTCCATACTCTCCCATGATGTGAATACTATGCTAGAGGAAGGAACAACTGAAACTTCCTCATGCAACTCCTTAATGAAATTAATATGATGGAGGAAGGGTCATTCAATCCTACTCTGGGCTCCTATAGATGAGATTTCTATGTTGGACTGTTATATTCTTTGCAGTGAAAGTCTAGTTAAGGTGGATCAACTGGGAGTGAAAGTTGAAGGTCAAAGTGATCGACCGGGCAAATTTGAAGTCGAAGTGATCGGAAATACGTCGAGAGGTCAACCGACAAGAGGCCATCTAGAGGTCATGTGGCATCTGACCGAAGACAAAATATAGGTCAAATGGTAATCCAACCGGTAGTCGACTATATCAGAATCCTGAGATTTGCAGGATTTGTAGCCAATGATCTGCATCTGTAACCATCTTTGGGAACCTTTATTTAGGTTTTTTCCTACTGTAAAGACTATAAATAAGGAATTATGTAATCATATTAGGTTAGACAATGAATTTTGTTTTTAATCTTCATGTTTATCTTTAGAAAAAGGTTGTTGGTCATGTAGATGTAAGCTGACTTGGTTGTAGGGTTGTCCTTGTGTAAGCAAGAAGGTATGATGTCGATTGTGTCTTAGGTGTAGAAAAAGGTTAGACATGTAACCTTTTATTATGAATGAATAATACAAAAAAAGAGAAAGACACTAAAGGAATGTTGGTTTTCCTGTTTGGGTTTCTAGGGTAAAATCTCTATGTACTGTGTGATTTCTTTTTCATTTACTTTCTAGCTTAAATTTGTCTTCCTCTCTTCTAGTAGGTTTAGTGTGGAAGTATCTTTTACTAACATGTGGTATCAAAGCTTGGTTTCAAAATCTTGGATATGAGATAAAACCTAGGTCTAGTAAGACTCACAAGTCAGAGATATTTAAAGTTGTGATTAAAAGAATGGCAAGTAGCTCGAGAATAGAGATTGGAAAATTTAATGGCCCAAATTTTGAGCTTTGGAAGCTTAAAATTGAAGATCTCCTTGTATATTCAAAACAATGGGAAGCAGTCTGTCCAGGTACCTTCCCGACAGACATGTCAAGGAAATAATGGGAGAAACTTGAAATACGGGCAAGGAGTACGATTCAACTGTGTCTTGTAGATTCAGTGTTGTTGAATGTCTCAAGTGAAGACTCGACCAAGAAAATACAGGACAAGTTTGGAAGCTTGTACCATTCGAAATCCCTAGTAAAGAAGTTGTTCCTTAGAAAGAAGATGTATCTTATAAGAATTAGTTATGACAATTCAATAATTGATCATTTGAATGCATTCAACACTATAATAAGTTAGCTCTCATTCTTAGATATCAAAATCACTAAAGATGATAAATGTATTAGCATATTATGTTCTTTTCCAGACTCCTAGGATAGCTTAGTCATGGCTATAGGGATTAATTCAACCACATTAGTGCTAGAAGACGAGGTTGCATCTCTATTGTTAGAATAAATGAGATGAAATAATATGTAAGGATCGACCAAAGATGCTTTAATGGTGAGAGGTCGAGTGGTTGGCAGAGATAAAGGAAAATTCTCCGGTAGAAAATCTAAGTACAAGGGTAGATATAAATCCTTGGTTCATTCAAAGAGAAGATGATGGAAATGCGATAAAGTTAGGAATTATAAAAAGGACTGCAAGTCTAAGGTAAAATAATTCAATATGAGATCTAATGAGAAATAGTCGATTGAGAGAAATACTACTCCAGATAAAGGAGGTGATGTGTATCTGGCGTTGACTAGTACATAATCGAATCAATATGTTTGGTTGATCGATTTAGGAGAATCCTATCATATGAAACCTCACAAAGAATGGTTATGTGAATATGATAGATGTGAAGGAGGAGATGTATTCTTGGGGGACAACTTGACAACCAAAATTGTTGGACATGGAAAATTCTGACTGATACTATTGGATGGGAAGATTAGAACCCTTCCAGGTGTGCTACATATTCCAGGTTTGGAAAGAAACCTAATATCATTCAACAACGTGAGTGATGCAAGAGTGCACACTATTTCAGAAGGATACATGAAAAATGTTCAGTGGTGTGATGGTCTTATTGAAAGGAGTTCATATTGGAACCATATACAAGTTGTTGGGAATTTTGACTCAACTGGATGTAATACCATCACTTCTCCTGAAGTCAGTTCGATGTCAACTCAACTCAACTCATTTCAGGTTGATTCGATTCAAACTGAATTGATAAGTCTTTTTCAGGTCGACCTGACCATGTTATGGAATGAGAGGATGAGACACATTGGAGAAAAAGGACCGCGAGCTATGTGAAATAAAGGTATGGTTGAATGTTTTCCTGAATGTATTTTAGAATTTGATTTTTTTGAACATTGCATATATGGAAAACAAAGTTGGGTGAGGTTCCCATCTAGAGAGACAAGGGCAAAGGGGATTCTAGAATTGGTTCATAGTGATATGTTTGGGCCTGTAACAATGCCTGCAATTGGTGGATCCATGTATTATGTTTCCTTCATAGATCATTTTTATAGGAAGAAATGGATATATTTCCCAAGGAAGAAATTAGAGGTTTTTGAGAAATTCAAGTCGTTTAAATATCTCGAGGAAAACTAGGAAGATATGAAGATAAAGGTGCTAAGAACTGACAATGGTGGTGAATTCCGTGGAAAGGATTTTGAGAAGTTATGCAAGTAGTGTGGCATAGCATGCCAAAAATACACACCATATAACCCATAGAAAAATGGAGTTGCCCAAAGAATGAAAAGAACATTGAGTGAAAAGGCAAGGAGCATGATTAGTGGTGCTAGGGTCACAAAATAAGTCGACACTGCAAAATATTTGGTGAATATGTCTCCTTCATCATCCCTAGTCGATGCGACTCAACATGAGGTAGGGTCTGGTAAGAAGCCTTCTCTTTCACATCTCAAAGTATTTGGTTGTGATGCAATTGTGCATGTTCCCAAGGAAAAGATAAGCAAGATGGAAAATAAGGTAGTTAAGTGTATTTTCATTGGATACAAAGAAGGAATGAAATGATATAAGCTCTAGGATATTACATAAAGGAGAAAAATGTACAATCAAGATCTGGTCTTCAAATAATTCAGAGGGAAGCCCAAGTTTGAAGTGGTTCAAATAAAGAATAATCCAGAGAAGGTGAGGTTTGAACTGAGGAATGAAGAAGATGATTCAGATGAGATGATTGAATCATATGAAGAGGTGGAACAACTGACCTCAGTTGTAAGGAGGTATGAACGAGTAAGAAAACCAGTCAAAAGGTACAATCCACCTAACTTTTGTTTCTCATTTGTGTTAACTTCCACTAACAAGGATCCCAAGTCAATCAGGGAGGAAGTCAACTTAGTAGAGGGTAGACTCTGAAAGGATGCCATGGTCGAAGAGATGGAATCCTTGCACGAGAATGAGACGTGGAATTTGGTTGAATTACCTAGTGGAAGAAATCTCATTGGGAGTAAGTGGGTATTCAAGAAAAATATGAACGTAGCAGGTCAAGTCAAGAAATTCAAAGCTCGAATGGTAGTGAAAGGGTATTCCCAAGTCGAAGGAGTCGACTTCAATGAGAGTTTTCCCCTATTGCAAAATCAACTTCCATTAGAGTACTATTTTTTGTTTCTACAACATTTGACCTTGAAATAGAGAAAATGGATATGAATACAACATTCCTACATGGGGACCTGCAAGAAGAAATCTACATGAAAAAACCTGAAGGATTTGTAGTAAAGGGAAATAAAGAGCTAGTGTGCACGTTGAAAAGATCCCTTTATGGTATAAAGAAATCACCAAGGATGTGGTACCAAAATTTTGACACATACATTATTAGTTTGGGATTTGTGAGAAGCAAGGTTGATTACTACATATATTCCAAGGAATAAGGTGGGTATTTCATATATGTAGCATTTTATGTTGACGACATGTTAATTATTGGAAACAAAATGGATGCAATAAAGGAGGTAAAGAAATAGCTATCCTCTAAATTCGACATGAAGGATCTCGGTGTAGTGAACTTCATTATGGGAATGGAAATTAAGAGAGACCGAACATTTAGAAAGCTCTGGTTGAATCAAAAAGAGTATATTGAAATAATTTTGAAGCATTTCAACATGAAGGATTGCAAACCTGTAAAGGTACCAATTCCCATGGGAGCAAGGATAATTGTTAAACAATGTCCAAAGACATAGGAATAAATAGAGGACACAACACATGTTCCCTATGCAATTGTTGTTGGCAGTCTAATGTATGTGATAGTATGCACTCGACTAGACATTGCCCATCCAATGGGAATGTTGAGCAAATACATGTCGACACCTGGAAAAGAGAATTGGAAAACTGTCAAGAGATTATTTAGGTATTTGTGTGGTAAAAAATATTATTCTATATGCTACCAAGGAAAACTTGGAGGTGACAGTGAAGCATATGCACATGAATTTGTCGACGTCGATTGGGCTAGAGATCTGGATCAACAAAGCTCAAACAATGGATATGTGTTCAAGATGTTTGGTGGAGAAATCATCGATGAGTAAGTGATAGGAAGTTGCAGCCTTGTCAACAACAGAAATTGAATACATGGTAGCCACTCATGGAAGCAAAGAAGCAGTATGGTTGCATCCACTGTGTTCAAGGATCGGGTTTGAGAAGAGAGTTATGGAGATAAATTGAAATAGTCAAAGTGTAATATTTCTAGAAAAGAAACTAGCTTATCATTCCAAGACTAATTAGATTGATGTACAATACCATTTAATAAGAGACATGGTGGAAAGTCACAAGATGCTACTGGAGAAAGTAGACATGTTGGAAAACATAACATTCTCTTTGGCCAAGTCTGTGAGTGTTGTGAATTTATCTTGGTGTAGAGAGGCAATGAGCATTGTTTCCCTGAGTACGTGAACAAAAGTTCAGGTTCTCCTATTTCAGCAAAGAAAACAACCAGTGGGAAAATTTTGGGTTGTTATATTATTTGTAGTGAGAGTATAGTCGAGGTGGATCGATTGGGAGTCAAAGTCGAAGGTCAAAGTGATTGAATGGGAAAATTTGAAGTCGAAGTGATCGACATCAGGTCAAGAGGTCAGCCGATAAGAGGTCGTGTGGAAATTGATTGAAGACCAAATGTAGGTTGATCGATAGTTGACCGATAATCCAACTGAAAGTTGACTGTAACAAAATCCTGAGATTCATGGGATTTGTATCCAATGATTTGTGTGGATATGTAACCACTTTTGGGCATCTTTATTTAGGTTTTTTCCTACTTTAAAGCCTATAAATAAGGCATGTTTTAATCATATTATGTTATAAATTGAATGTTGTAGTTGAGCTTCATGCTTATCTTTAGCAAAAGGTTGTTGGTCATGTATATGTAAGACGAATTGGATATAGGGTTGTCCTTGTGTAGGAAATAAGGTATGATGCTTATTATGTATTAGTTGTATACCAAGGTTAGACATGCAACCTTTTATTATGAATGAATAAGACAACAAGAGAGAAATACACTCAAGGAATGTTGGTTTTCCCATTTGGGTTTTCAAGGTAAAATATCTATGTACTGTGATTGCTTTGTCATTAATCTCTATCTTAAGTTTTTCTTCCTCTCTTCTAGTAGGTTTAGCATGCAAGTATATTTTCCTAACATTCTATGCTTGAGGAAGGATTAGTTAACCCTTCCTCAACATCCCCTTTATTTGAAAACCATGCTTGAGGAAGAGTCATTTGACCCTTCCACTATATACCTATCAACATGAATACTATCTTTGAGGAAGGGTTGATTAAACCTTTTTCATTCTCCCCCTTGATGATAATACTATGTTGGAGGAATATCAATTGACCCTTCCACGTGCACCATCTCGATAGAAATATTTTTCTAGAGGAAATGTCAATTGATTCTTCCCTAGGATCCTCTGGGTAATATTTCTATGATTGAAGAAGGATTGATCAACCCCTCCCTAGCATCCCTGTATGTGAAAATTATGCTTGAGTAAGATTTGAGTAACCCTTCGTATAGATATCATGCAATGCATGATACCATCCTCAAGGAAGGGTTAGTAAACCCTTCTCCTTATCCCTCCCCACCCGATGAGAATAATATGATTAAAAAAAGGTAGGGTATCCATTCTTAATGCACCTCCTCGATGAATATAATATGTTATAGAAAGGGTCATCTGATCCTTCTCTATGTTCCCCTAGAAAATATCGTTGTACTTGAGGAAGGGTAAACTAACCCATAAGGAAGGATCGATGAAACCTTCCTTGGAATCCCCTATACATGAAAAATATTCTTAAGAAAGGGTCAGTCAACCCTTCCACTAGATACTTTGTGACACAAATACCATCTTTGAGGAAGGGTCAGCTGACCCTTCTTTGTGCTCCCCCTTTATCGGTATACTACGTTGGAGGAGGGTTTATTCAATCCTTCCCCATGAACCTCCTCTATTGAATTACTATGTTGGAGGAATGGTCATTTGATCCTTACCCTAGTTCCATCAGACAAGATTTTTGTGCTTGAGGAAGGTTTGGTTGACCCTTACCCAAGATCCCCCTCTATGTGAAAACTATTCTTGAGGAACAATTAGTTGACCCTTACTCTACTAGCTAGACAATGTGAATACCATCCTCAAATAGTGTTCAACCAACCTTTCTCCATGCTCCCCCTCCATGGGAATGTTATGATAGAGGAAGGTTTGACTGACTCTTCCCTAATATTCCCCTCTATATAGAAACTATGCTTGAGGAAGGGTTGACCAAACATTCCACTAGATGCCCCATGACATGAATACCATCCTTGAATAAGGGTTAGGAAAACCTTCTCCATGCTCCACCTCAATGAGAATACTAAGTTGAAGGATCAACCAACCATTGTTATAGGGAAAAATATCTAAGGGATTAGAATCAAACCCTCACTGAGTGGGTGAGGCACATTGGAAAACAAAGGAATAGATAATGTATCTTACTCTCCTAAGGATAATATACACGTTAAAATTAAATTAGAAGGAAATAAGTAAAGAAATTGATTAGTATGGTTTTCCAAAGTATCCAATATGTTTCACTTGATCTCATTCTAGCTCGAATGCTTCACTGAATAACTTGCAAAATCAACCAACAAGAAAACATCTTCTTCATTCTTGATCAAAAAAACAAAAAAACTTGCATAATGAAAGTCTTAATCTAATTTCCGAAGAAAATTAGAACAACACACAACCTCATTAAATATGCTTAAAATATCAATAAATAAGAGATATTTTTTTTGGGGGGGAACATGATAGATATATATTTACTTAAAGAGAGTTACAACAATAATGATACCTTGATATTCACGTGTGTACTCCTAGTTTCAAGACCTAAACTCCTCCTCCTTATCCACATGTTTACCTTTGTTAACTAGCATGATTCAAGAACTATATTGTGGTGAGATAACCAATTGAATGGCTAAATGGAATCTCACCTAAGCTCTGATCACACTATGGAAATGAATTCCCATATCTCAACAATGGTAAACTCACAACTGGGAATCCTCGTTGAAATTATCCATCATAAATATGCTTGTAATGGAATCCCTTCTGTTTACTTTGGTTCTCTAACTTATAGATTCTTGAGCACAAGATAAAGGGCTACTTGGAATGCATGCCATGCACATGTAAGCCATGCAAAAATCCACATGATCTTTCGGATTTTACCAACACATATATGTTCATATTTCCTTGTGACTTTCTATTTTTTGAAGCTTTAAGGGGAGACCATGGGTTTTATATCATAAACCTATGACTAGGCATGTCTAATCTATGGGAAATCCCAAACTAACCACTTCTTTCTTAGGAAAAAGTGTGGCACTCTATCATATAAAAGAAAATCTCTTTTGTGAGAAAATCCAGCATGGTCCAAATGTGTATTTTGGCTCATTACATCTATATTCACCTATGGTTCCAAATAGAGGTGTAATAGATTCCCCCTAATGTATAAGGTTAGAAGAGGAACTAAAGGCCAAAATACATTACAAATAATGGACGTTGATGAGTGGACTAAGGAGGAGTTCTACATATCAAGAAACTAGGAAGTAACTACAAGAAAAAATCAATTGATGAAATATAAATCATCCTCGAGGTGGGCATACCCATACTTAGATATAACAATAAAAATGGCCACTAACACAATACACTATGGACCGATGAAGTAACATATAAGACCATGGCCACAAAAGAAGAGTCACGATGGATCCATGTCATATATAAGATCATATACATGCACAAATATGAAGTGGATTGATGTCACAATATACACCAGGAAGACATTTGAAGCACAAATTAAAGTGCAATCTGGTCTTCAAAGTACTCATCAAGTAGTGGTACAATCTCATGCAACTTAGGAAGGTAGCACTAAAAGAGGATGCCCCTAGCCCAAGGTATTCAATCCAAACTCTACAATCATATGAATCTACATGATTTGAATACATGAGTTGATGCCGAGCATGGTAGAATCATCTAATTATTGGTAATTACTTAATATTGTTAAGATATCTGAGGGGAACCACCAATAATGAAAATGAAACCCAAGGTACACAGTACAATATAGAAAGTGTGAATAAATGAATTGATGTTGAGGACTCATAGAATAGATAAATAATGGGTCAACAATGTAAACCCACTATCAATCATGAGGAAACTTTCCACTAATGTTTGCAAGTGCCAAGTTACTATCAAGGTTTATAGATGATCCAAAATTGATCTTTTAAAGACTTGGTTAAGTTTTAAGCATGAGTTCATTTACCAATTAGGAATTGATGAAAGAAGAAGAAATTAATGAGATATTATAGAAGCCATAATAAGAAATGAAGATCAGAATGTAAGCACAAAGAAAAACAAACCATAACAACAAAGTTGTTAACGGAGTTCAGCAAGATTGCCTACGTCTCCAGGCCTTTGTTTCAGTAGGTGAGACTTTCTTATTTCTCTTCAATACTTGAAAATTACATCATAAAAGTGTCAAAAGGATTACAAACTAGTTTGGTCGTGTTATGCTCGACCTCAATAATCCAACACAACCGATGACACTGAAAACGATTAAGCATAGCTTCCAGAATTGGCTTGCAAAGTTCCCCTCCTCAATGGCTTCCTTGCATAAAAATGGCTTTGGGTTTCAAATTTCTCAGCATTTCTCTTGTTCTGAACCTCTCTAATGCTACTAAGAACCCTTGGTTTATATATATGTGAAGTTGGTATCAACCTCCCAGCTTCCTCCCAATATCTGGCCTCAAATCGAGCTCCAGATCCCCCAATAATGGCTAAAATCCATTAAAAATAGGCTAAATCAACAAAAAAATCTTTATTATATGGTCAAAAAACCCATTTTTTGAAAAATACAGGGCGCAACCCCTTATTCCCAGGCTCTTGGTCATGTGCGCACTTCCATATGGCCTTGGGCTGGGCTAGCGCACTGGTCTTTAGCCCCTAGTTTTGGATGGCATGTCGTATGGCACCACGTGCCTTAGTGCTAAAGCTCCACGCCTCCACATAACTATTTATAACTCCTGGTCATAGCTCCCTTGTTCGCGTGGGGTGCCATATGGCCTTGCGCTAGCCCCACCGACTGGGGCTTAGCCCACGATCCTGCACTATAACCACTTTAAATAAAAATCGGCCATGTGTATGAATAAGCAATAAACTCGCCCATACGGTTATCCTTGGAAGTTAGTCCGTTGGCGCAAGTGGAGGTCGAGGGTTCAAAACTTGTGGGTAACAAAATTTTTGACCTAGCCAACATTGGTTAAATTCGGGGTGCCACGTGGTGCCCTCTGATTAGGCCACATGTTTCCCTGTGATTTGTCCATACCATACAATCATTGTACAGTCAACACATAGTCAACACGCACAGTCAGCTGCCATGTCATCGATGTACAACCCAGTCAACTACCACGTCAACATCTGTACAACCCAATCACCCTACCAAGTCAACATCCGTACAGCCCAATCACCCTGCCATGTCAGCTTTCGTACAACCACCTATCATCCATACTGCCACATGTCAGCCTGTCATTGGGCCACATCATGTACGGATTGCCACGTCTCATACGTACAGTGCCACATGTCAAATCTGTACTGGTCCAACTCAACCCAAAAACACCAAAATCGAGTGACACGTGTCACCTCCTGTGATTCCACGTCAACATGATGATGTCATCATGACGTCATGCTTACATCACCTTTCGTACTGCTGACATCAGTAGGACGACCTATTGACTTTGACCAGTTTGACTTTTTGCTTGTTTAGGAAATCGACCAGAATGCGATATCTTTTGCATACGATGTCCATTTGCGAAAAAAATTATATGGCCGAAATCATAGGGACGAGCCTGACGCAATGGAAATGGTTTCATTCGATTCCGAGAACTTTGATTTTTAGGCCCTCCTGAATCCATTTTGGATTAATAGACCTGCTTCCTAGATAATGATTTGGCATTGATAAGAAGTTATCTATTGAAGGGAGAGCTATAAGGTATTTCTCATTAATCGACACGAAACAAGAACCAAGAGGCTTTTGTGAATCAAGAAACCACCAACACAAATGGTCAACAATATTGCAAAATGATTGACTCAAGCTCGAACTTCCCTTAAAAATATTGCATGATACAATGAAGACTTGGGTAGCACTGAAACTAGAAGAACCAATAATCTAACGTGACAACATAGGAGACATTGAAGCATTCTCCATAATAACTGGAATGATGACCAATCATAGGAGTGAAAAATAAAACTCATGATACAACTCCTAAGGAAATACTAAATCCCAACTGTAAGACACTAATGAAAATACATTCCATGTTCAAGGGAAACAATGATAGATGGCTACCACTCAAACTAAATAGATAAAGATCAAAATTGTTTCCCCCATTTTTAATGTTTTTATCTTTTTCATGTTTTGGTAAGCATAAAAAAGAGATTAAAGTATGATACAATGGAGAAAATGAGTGGCTCAATGGCATGCAACTACATTCCAAGTGCATGGAACATACCTATGAAAAATAAATGCAACAAAGGTGTTAGATGAGTCATTTTCGACTCATAAATGTGTTTTCTCTAGGGATACATATTTCAAAATAGAGGCAATAGATGAAAATGGATAAGGTTGGAAATGAGTGCAATGGAAATAAGCATAATGAAGTGAATGCCATCGTAGTAATATGTGCAAAGGTGTGAGCAACAATAAGCAAATGCAACCATAAAGTGACAAAATAATAATGAGAACCCTTTAGGACATGGCCAAAAAAAGATAAAAGAGAAGCATGAGGTTCCAAATCATTAAGTCACAGTAGGGATAAATATGGGTTCTTGGGCCTACAAATAAAAAATCAACATGGGTGCCAAATGGAAAAAGGAGTGCTAGCTAGAGCGGCCCATGGAGGGTAGGCACTACTACAAAAGTTATGGCATGCAATAGATAAGAGAGGGAAATGTCACAACTTGACACGATCAAACCCAAGGAAAAATGTCAATGCAAGTGTTGGTTAATAATCCAAGATCATAATGCAGGGAAAAACATATCAATATATGTAATATAGAAACATTTACCACACAGTTCATTGAACATTGCCACATGAAAGTACCAAAAATATGTTCCCAGGGTCTTGTATAAATGATAAAAAAAAATACCAGTCCAAAAGTTAAATAATCTAATATAAATCTCATAAAACAGTTTTGAAGAAAAACATAGAAGTTATGATGGGTTTTGTTTCGATGAGGGTGAAAAAATGGCTATATAGGACCTAGAAAAGGTGTTACTCAACATAATATGGATCAGATTGGGTACATGATCCCTAATTCCACTGAGGAACTCTAGGAGGAAGCTGAAACAAAGCACAAGGACCAAAATAAGAAGGTCCAGGATTAGTTGGGACTTCTTCAACAACTCTTAGAAACAACAGGCATCGGGAAAGACCCTAGGTCAGAGGATGGACCCTGCACAAGACCAAGGACATAAATAGCTAGTGCGTAGATGACCCTAACACAACCTTTGGGGGAACATAGAACTCTACAACTTGAGGTAGTTGTTCTTGAGTTTCCAACATGCGAATTGCAGGAACAAATTGCGACATTGGGACAACTTAGTATCGTCATCTCTAGATTACCCATCCAAAGGGTACAAGAACTACAGAAAGAATTGGTGCAGGATATAAAGCATAGAGGGGATGCAGCGCACTGAGACTTGGAAAGACTGAGGGAACAAAGTGCCCAAGTACATGAACAATACAAAATATCCCTTCAACAAAATAAGGATGTTGAAGGCCGCATAGAGGAGGTTATCAAGAATAACGAGGGAGCATAGGCAAGGGCCCTGGAAACGGTATAGGAAAAGGAGGAAACAAAATCTATGGTACATAAGACGCAAGCCACGGTGCAGATGTTATACAATAAAGTACTTGAAGTTCCCCTTGTCATAGAGGCCACTATGGAGGAAAAGTTGTTGAAAAATGCTGAAGTCATGAAGGGCTTCATGGAGCAGATCTAGGATCTACAATTGAAGAGCACGCCCGACACACCCCCTGAGGTGTGTGAAGGTAGAATGTGGACAACAACGAAAAAAATTGCGAAGATTAAGAAATTTGAAGAAGAATGCGCAAAAATTTGTGAAGAGAGTGCCAAAGTGTGGGAAGATCTCATGAGAAACCCAGAGATGAAGGTTGTAGAGGCCAAACTACGAGAAGCGCAAGAAAATTTCAATGAGGAAGCAGATAAGGCGACAACATTGTCATCAGTCGAGTGAATGACAACCATTTTGGCTCAGTGAGAAGCATATGTCGAAGTGGAGACATTGGGGGACCATAAGAAGGTACTTCAATAGAGACTCGGACCCAAGTAGGAAGAACGGTTAGGATTATTGGATAATTGGCTACTGTACAAGGGAAGGTCAAACAAGCTGCGACGAAAATAGATAACAAACTCATGGACTTGACCGCGTAGGCCATGGAAGAGATAACAACACAAGAGGTCAAAATTGTCATAGAGGTAGAGGTGGCTAAGGTTGTCGTGCAAAAATTCATTTCAGAGTGGAAGAACAGGAAACATGCCTAAGTGGCTCAAGATGAGCCACATGTGAGTGTTGGGGTCCTGTTGGACAAGCAGTCTTGGATGCAATTTTGGGAGAAATTGCATAGAATAAAGGGCACAAAAGGAAGGAAATCACACAGGTTGAAGAAAGTGCATGAAAAGAAGAATAAAGCAAGCGAGCGAGAGAAGAAAGAACGAAGGATGACAGTGTGTCTTTCCAAAAATAGAAGAACATAAGAAAAGTTGTATAAAGAGAGAAAAGAAGAAGAAAGAAAAAAACCAATCACTTGAAGTTGGCCATGCCATGCATTGTAATGGGCTATTTTTGGGATAGATAGAATAGGGATTTAAGCCCTAGATTTTGGGTATAAATATGTAGCAGGTTGGGAAATAGAGGATCGGAGGTTGAGCAGTGAGGTTGAGATTATGCAAGAGTCGTGAATGTAATAAGTTGATAATATGAATAAAGAAAGAGTTTAGAGATAATCTTGTATATTGTGTTCTTTACTTGTTTATGTGCGTTTATGAATGATGATATACTTCGTAGACTACTACAGAATCATGGTTCTTGCAGTCCCAATAGATACCTCAGGTGATACTTCATCTTTGCAAGTAGGTGATGCTGAAAGGGTCGGTGTCTTGTGGGTTTCTTGGTCATATTTAAACTGAACCTTGGGTCTTACAACCCGTGCGCAGATTAGTTAAAGCCAACACTTGTTTATGACTTCAATTTGACAAACATAGGAACTCTTAGCTCCAGGACAAGAGAGATTATCAAGAGGTTGTTGCCACAAGAAATAACTACAAGATGGGAGACTCTTGAACCTAGTCGTAGATACAAAAGGATTTTGACATCTGAAATGTTGGGCATTCATGTAGACTCAGATGGTGCATTCATCGAAAATAGAGATGAGTATGGATCATCTACATCTTCATCCAATCATTCATCTAAAGACAATGTAGACTCTGATGGTATTTCAGAATCCATGAGTCAATCTAAATAAGTGTATGAAACATTTTATCTATTTTTTATCCATATGATGTTTGCATGGTAACTAGAAATGAGCATTTAACTTACATATGATCTTACATGAAGTTATGAATCATTTCTATGTTTTATGAATTATATGTTTTGATTATGAAAAATATAATAAAATTTCTTAGCTTATATGTTTTGAATATGGAAAATGTAAAATACTTTTAAGAAATGATTTATGTTTCATTCAATGTAATCTGTATTTACTTTTTTTTATTAAAAGTTAAAAAATATTGAAAAGTGATATTGAATTTTTAAGGTATAGGGTGATATTTTCAGGGCATTATGTATTATCTTGTGCTTGGAGTGATAAACTAAGATTTTAAAAGTAAGCATTTAAGAGTTGATTTTATGATTTTGTTTACAATAGTGATGATTTATTTTACCGCTTTAAAAAAATGTGTCATTTTAATACCCAATTTTCGCATGGGTGCTACTGGTAGCAGTAATTTTCAATTTGATGGTTGATTTTTAGGTTTGAGTTTTAATGGTACCATCTATTAAGAATCAAATTTCAAAGTTTTTTTTCTGTAACATCATTTTTTTTATTTAGGTGTTGATTTTAAGGTTTTTTTGAGCTACTGTATATGTTTTGAAGGCCATGTTTTAATTTTGACCCCGTTAAAAAATTGGTGTTGCTGGTAGCACCACTTTTTTATTTGGGGGTTGATTTTCATGTTTTTTATGCAAAAATATGGGTTTTAAGGGCTAGAGTTCTCATTTTGAGGTCACAGTTCTCATTAACTCAGTAACTATGTTACTTGAGCAAGATGAAGAGACCAATTTAAATTGGGGATGCAATGAAATATTTATTTTGAGGTTTCTATAATTCAATCCATGAACAATCAACAAATTGGAAATGAAAAAAAACAAAATAACTCACATATGTCCAAAAGCGAAAAATAATTTATATTTTTAAGCTATGTTAGTTGATCCTTCATCACACATAGTATTCACATCTGGTTTTAGTAGTATGGAAGGGTCACATGACCATTCCATAAGCATATTATTCTCTTCTACAGTAGCTAAGGGGAATTTTTGATTAACAATTCTTTAAGCATTGTATTGGCATCTAGTTGTTGTATGTTTAAGGGCCAATTTCATTTCCTATGGATTAGTTTTTCCATCAAGGATAGATAGGGTAAAGGTCAACTGACCCTTTCTTGAACATAGTATTCTCATTAATGGTGAGCTTAGAGAAGAGTCAATCGACCCTTTCTTGATCATGGTATTCTGGTTTATATATTTATCAATTTTTCAACTCTAATTTATCAATTGTCTCTTCTGATCCTTTTACCTCTCCTTTCTATTATAACAATTTTCTTTAATCATTCTTGTTGAGTAGTTTTCTCTTTAACTCTTATTAACAACTTCCTTTTCCATTGTTTTTTTCTTTTTCCTCTTCCAATATTCTTTCACAATTTCCTCTCTCATTTATTTTTCTTCTCCCATACTTATTTAGCAATCTCCTCTTACATTCGTTTGTCTTTTCCCATTATTATTTATCATTTTCCCTCTCCTATTCATTTTTCCTCTTTCTTTCGTTTTTAGAAATTTTCTCTCTTATTCTTGTTTAACAATTTCATGTTTTATTCTTAATAGAAACTTAATCTTCCATTTCATTTTTATGTTTTTCCTCTCCCAATATTCCTATCAATTTCCTCTCTCATTCATTTTTTCCCCATTCTTTTCTATTTTTCCATTCTTATTTATCTATTTCCTTTCTTATTCATTTTTCCACTCCCTTTTCCTTTTAGCAATTTCCTCTCTCATTCTTGTTTAGAAATTTCCTCTTTTATTCTTAAGAGAAACTTCATCTTCCACTTCTTTTTTCTATTTTTCCTCTCCCAATCTTCTTAGCAATTTCCTCTCTCATTATTTCCTCTTCCATTAATGTTATCAATTTCATGTTCTGTTCATTTCTCTTCTATCACTCTTTTTTAGCACTTTCCTCTTCCATTCCTTTTTTTCTCCCATCCTTGTTTTCACTTATATTAAAATGAGGCATCTCTCCACATACACATAACTATTTAAATATTTTGTAATTCCTCATTTAGCACACTATTTTCCCATGTTCACTCCCTTCGCATGCTATCTTCCTTACCATTCTCACTCCTTAGTGCTCTATGTTTTCTCTCATAGTTCCTTCTTGTCCTCATCGCTCTTCTTTCCTTACGAAATTTGTCTCTTAGTGTTCCCTTTTAATATTTTATGATCCAAGTGGATCTCGATGGCCATCCACCTTTTCCACTGAATCAATATTTCAAGCATATGGTTTTGATAAACCATGATATTCACCCCTTTTATGGGGAATGGAATGTAATGCCATCTTCATTTGTTAATGACAGACATCATGTAATGATTTCCTAGTGGTATTATGTACATGCTTATAACATAACGTTAATGCACCAGATCCCATTAGAACTTTGGAGTTAATTGCGCTCGAGCTAGAGTAGTACTGGGATAGGTGATCGCTCAATAAGTCCTAGTATTTTACATGCCTATGGAATTTTATAAATTTAGACTAATTTATCCCACATGCATCATGGGAATTGTTCTCCTCTCACTCTCTCATATATAATTGAGGTGAAGGAGGCCCTTTAACCATGCAATGGAGTGTGATGTAAATGTTGTTGCAAATGAAGTGTAGCCAACATCTATTTCTTTTCAGATATAAGCTACCCCATTCTGCCAGTTTGTGTTCCACAATGTTTTTTCTATCTTATTCATTAATAGAAATTGGGTTTCACTATATTTTTGTGTTCTCTGCTATATTTTTGTTTTTGTTTCATTTTATTCTCAGCATAATCTGGATCATACCAGAGTGTCCCCCTATGAATGTAGCTAAGGAACTCTAGGAGGAAGCTACAACAATATATCATATTGGGTACTTGATCCACAATTCCACCTAGGAACTCTAGGAGGAAGCTGCAACAAAGCACAAGGACCAAAAGAAGAATGTCTAGGATCATCTGCAACTCCTTCAATAGCTCTTAGAAAAAAAATGCATTGGGAAAGACCCCAGGTCAGGGGATGGACCCTCTACAAGATCAAGGACAGAAACAACTAGTGGGTAGATGGCCCTAACACAACCCTCAAGGGAACATAAAACTATACAACTTGAGGCAGTTGCACTTGAGTTTCCAACAATATAATTGCAAGAACAAATTACGACATTGGGACAACTTAGTATCGTAGTCTCCAGACTACCCATCCAAAGGGTACAATAACTACATGAAGAATTGGTGTAGGAAATAAAGCATATTGGGGATGCAGAGCACCGAGACTTGGATAAAATTAGGGAAGAAAGTGCCCAAGTACATTCACAATACGAGATATCCCCTCAACAAAAGAAGAACATTGAAGGTCGCATAGAGGAGGTTATCAAGAATAATGAGGGGGTAGAGGAAAGGGCCTTGAAAACGCTATAGGAAAAGGAGGAAACATAAGCTATGATACAAAAGATGCAAGCCATGGTACAAAAGTTATACAAGAAAGTACTAGAAGTTCCCCTGGTCATAGAGGCCACTATGGAGGAAAAATTGTCCAAAATTGGCGAAGTCATGAAGGGCTCCAGGGAGAAGATCTAGGATCTTCAACTGAAGAGCACGTCCGACACGCTCCCTGAGGTGTGTGAAGGTAGAATGTCGATGACAATGGAAAAAATTTCCAATATTAAGAAATTCGAAGAAGAATGCGCAAAAAATTGCGAAGAGAGTTCCAACGTGTGGGAAGATGTCATGAGAAACCTAGATATGAAGACCATAGAGGCCAAACTAAGAGAACCGCAAGAACATGGAAATGAGGCAGTAGAGAAGTAGACAACATTGCCATCAATCGAGCGAATGATTGCCATTTTGGCTCAATGATAAGCATATGTCTAAGTGGAGAGACTAAGGTACCAACATAAGGTCCTTAAATAGAGATTCAGACCCAGGTAGGAAGAAGCGATCAAAATTAATTGATAATTGGCCACTATACAAGGGGAGGTCAAACAAGCTGTGATAGAAACATAGAACAAACTCACGGACTTGACCGCACAGGCTATAGAAGAGATAAAAACACAAGAGGTCACAATTGTCACAAGGGTAGATGCAACTAAGGTTTTCGTGCAACAATTCATTTCAGAGTGGAAGAACATGCAACAGGCCTAAGTGGCTCTGGACAAGCCACATGTGAGTGTTGGGGGCATGTTGTACATGCGGTTTTGGATGCAATTTTGGGATAAAGTGCACATAAGAAAGGGCACATAAGGAAGGAAAGCACACAAGACAAATACAATGCATGAAAAGAAGATGAAAGCAAGTGAGCGAGAGAAGAAAGCATGAAGGATGATAGTGCGTCTTTCCGGAAATAAAAGAACATAAAAAAATATGTATAAAGAGAGAAAAGCAGAAGAAAGCAAACAACCAATTAATTGAAGTTGGCCATACCATGCATTGTAATGAGCTATTTTTGGGATAGATAGAATAGGGATTTAAGCCCTAGATTTTGGGTATAGATATGTAATGGGTTGGGAGATAGAGGATAGGAGGCTGAGTAGTGAGGTTCATATTATGCAAGAGTCGTGAATGTAATAAGTTGATAAGATTAATAAAGAAAGAGTTTAGAGATAATCTTGTATCTTGTGTTCTTAAAGATAACTAACTTTATTTCGAGAATTCTTAAATTTATATTATTGAAAATGAATGAGATAGTGCGAGAAATACCTAGAATTAGATGACCAATTACCTTGACCTCTGCAATAAATCTAGGTGGTAAACTTCTAGCACCATGTCCTTCTCCAAATATTCACAAAATCCAAGAAAGAACCTTCTTCAAACTTGTTCAAGCAATAAGTGAATAATATAAAATTGCAATCGGTGAATTGTGATTGGTATTGGGTAAATCAATTCCATTCACAATCCATAAAATCAAACATTTTAAGGGAGAAACACACAATGAATTAGGGGGAGGGTGTGGGGTGGGGAGAAGAGATATTTATATACAAAATGTAAATGTAACAACAATATTTTACCTAATTCCTTTTGTCATCGCCATTTTCACCCAAGTTTGGGTTCTTGCACCAAGCCACTTATCAACCTCTCTCAACCACAAAATTGTATCCTTACTTTGAAAGGGAAATCCAATGAGGTTTAAGAAAATTCTTAAGGCTAGACAAGGCTCTTCGTAAAGAGGGGTTTTGAAAATGGAGAGAATATACAAATCTAGGACAATTCTCCAACATGTAATTATGTCAACTGATCTCGACCCTTCCCCCAACATAGAAATCTTATTTATATGATGGTGAAGTAGTTTAGGTTGTTGTGGCTTAATATCCATAGTGTACAACTATACAACCTCCATGATCTCCACTTAGGAACACACATTTTTCACAATTTTTATTTTTTATGTCATTTTGAAGGTTCTCACTAGTTGCATGAAAGAATATAATGAGTATCTTGTGAGTTGTTAGAAGGAAACTCACGAGCATCAAGTGATGGGCTTAAAATAGATATGAGAGGAGTGGTAAATCGTGGACAAACCATAGGTAACTAATAAAGAAAAGAATAGGTGGCGAAGGGTGACCACATATAGCTATAATACTTAGAAACAAAATATCTCTTGCACCCTAGTTATGTTGGAACCTCTTGTAACTAACCCAACCCCTAAATACCCTTTCTTGGGGATGGGGCATCAAATTTTTTCTCGTCCTGACTATCTCAAATCCTAATTCGTGGATCTTCATTGTTTACTACTCGTCATGAGCTTTCTAATGCTCGCCACTGCACTAAAATCTGAGCTCGGGTCTGTAAGTTATAGCCTCTCGAAGCTACTCGGGGAGTTATCAGTTGGATTCTTCGGCATTCGGCATTGAACATACCATTTTCCTAATCCCTGAAGTCCTGAGATATCTCCATGTGGCCCTAGCCATTCAACGATCGACGTTTGGAGCTTTACGTTGAACGCCCCTTTCTTTCGGCATTCAGCTGTCGACAATCAACGTTTCGGTGAGCGACGCTCGTCATTAGACGTCCAACGTTCGGCAATCAAAATCTCCGTGAACATCTCTTTTTTCCATACTATGCCCAAAACTCCCGAACTCTTGAAATCTCTCCACGTGGCCCTGACCCTTCGGCGGTTGGCGTTCAATGTTTTATGTTGGATGTTCCTATAATATACCACACCCCACATCTCCCAAACTCAAGTTATCCAAAATCCCGGAGTCCCGATCACGTCACCTGCCATGTAGGCCAAGAGGGAGCGAACCAGAAGTTGACACGCGATGAGGGTCGAGGGGTGACACGTGTGATGCTCTAACCGACATAATGGGTATGTGAATCGTCCAAAACTGGGTGACATGTGGCATACGTAATGTATGTCCATGTCACATTGAATTACATCATCATAGGCTGATAACTGCTCAGTCATTCAATCTAACGGTCCATAAGATTCCATGTAGATCCATAGATATACGGTTCTCATTACTTCGCGACTCTGGGCTTCAGATATTGCCAACTCCTCACATCGTGAATTCCGTGAAGCGATAAGTCTTTAGAGTCTCTAATCTAGTGCCAAGTGTCCTCATCCTACCAATGGTCGAGATTCACTTCGGCGCTCACGACTTCGACGGTTTCATACTTCATAAACTCTTGGTTGGTTTTCTCCGGAGTACGAAGTATCCGAACTATGGGATCGCTTGCCACATACCCACTCATCCAACAGTCCTAGTTCAACTGTCAACACTTGACGGGGGATGAGTACGGTAGTCGAAGGTGGGTCCTTTAGATCGACGAATCAAAGGGATTTGGAAATATCTGAAGATCGACGGTTCACATCACTTTGACAGTTCGACGTTTGGGTGTTGGGTGTGTATATTCTGGCTTTCCCTCCGGACCACGTCGGATCTATCACCACATGTACCTAGCATCTATGTACAGGATTTACTTCAGCTTGCAAACCTTCGGGGGAAACTCGCGCATTTCTAAATCACCGAATACCTGGACTCTCGGATAACTGTTGATCTATGGACACATGTCCCTCCATTATCAATGGTCTAGATTAATTCCACGATTCTGGCATTCGGTAGTTTCAGCGCTAGACCACTCCTATTCCCCCAAAATAACACTTCGTCGAAGTGCTTAAAGCTTCCCTTCCTACATGTGATCTAACGGCTGAGAGAGATCCATACTGAATCCCAAGGTTGACGACCCTCATCAATTCGCGACTTTGGCCTTCGGCTATTTTCGAGGGTTGTGGAGTCACAAGTCCCAAAGTCCTAAAGCCGAAAGAGATAGCTCCTTTCGAACTAGTGCAGCGTTTCTAGTCCCTAGTCACATGGGTCCTTTGGGAATTCTTGGGGGCTAAGCACAAATCTCTTTTTGTAGAAAAGGGGTTAAGGAAATAGGCCTGATCCCTTGGTCAGATGGGTGGTTAGTCTAAAGGGAAATGCCCTTCTCACACAGTTATGAACTTTGACATTCCTGCTAAGGAAAATTCAAAGGATCGGTAGGACTTATGAGTTTTAGTTACTCCTATCCCAACTCTCCTGCAAATTCACATCTCATAACTATCTAGCAACAAAACTGAGATAAATTGAAAGCCATGAAATATAACAGTTTATAGAAGCAAAGATCCTAACTAATAACTTGTTCAAATACTGCAAGACTTAACCATAAACATAGACACTCAAACATCGCATCCAATATATTACACAGAGTATGAAAATACTTATCAGAACTGGAAAATGTGAAGCAACTGCTGAAAGGGGTGCCCGTTTCCTCCCAACCATAGGCACAGTCACTCCTAATGGATTTACCACTGGCCACCCTTGAGCTAGACCATGGTACTCTGAGAGAGATTCTTTCTCCTTACTCCAAAACAGTCGTGGACAGAGGTTACTCTCCTCCTCCCAAAAGAACTTGAAAATTGGTTTTCTCTACTCCAAGCAAGGAGGTCTGCACGAGCACCTACTCAATCACTCATCAGACTCATTTATCATCTTGTAGAAAAACCTTGGCCGTGGCTTATTACATCCATATCGAGCTTACTTCTCAGCTTTTTCTTCTCAACTCCAGAGTCAAAGTATGCTCCCCTTCTCTTCTCCAGAGAGTGTTTTCTCTACTCTGGTATCTGGAAGGCCTATCTCTGTCCTTGAATTACCTCCTTTCTTTCCCTCCTCAACAAGGTTGCGTGGGTTCGAATCCCAATTCATGGTCAGGCCTGGAAGCCTTATAGATGGGTACCCTGCTCCATATCTTCATCAACTCTTGAGGATGGCCTTCCAACTACCAACTTGTCTGGTAATTCATTTTTGGGTCAGAGAACTATTGAGAAATTACACCCAGTAGGTACTAGTCTAGTAAGGGTCATCTCAACCATTCTTTGTTTCTCCTCACCATCTCTCTCATAACATCCATGGTCTATCTTGGAAAACTTCCCCCCTTTTAGCAGTTGTGCAACACATATTCAAATTCTATTAATAACATAAATTCATACATTGACCCTTTTATACAAAGGTTCATCAAATCAAACATTCACACATATTCAATTTTCCATAGTCTCTTGGCCAGTTATAGTTATATTTACAAACTGGGGGACATAGGGGTATTACACCTCCCTTGAGGTAGAAGAGTTGATGCATCCAAGGTGGAAGAGGGGATGAAGCTAATGGAGACACCTTAGAATACACCAACAATTATTCATGAAAGAAACCCAATAAGAAGAGAGATATTTTTGTACAAGGATTGAATATGACAAGTCCAAGTATCCCACGAATGTGGAGAAGGAGTAGGGAAGCTAGATCAAGATTTGGTGCTAATATGAAAGTTTTCTTACAAAATAATGAGACAAAAGAATGGAAATTCAAGAGACTTTACATTGTACAAAGAGGAAAGGAACAATACATATAGGTTAGGAAACAAAATCAAGGCATACGTGAATGCTATCTTAGTCATTGAGAAAAGTATTATGTTCATTCAAAGTCAATCATAGGTGTTGACCACCAATCATGAGTTCAATGCTCCACACCAAAAGTATTTCCTTAGGAAAATACACCATGTTCAATAAGAGGCGACACACAGACACAATATGGTCTAATAAATTAGCGGGTCACTGAGTTCTAAGAGATCAAGAAGGGGCAAGGTAAGTTTGACCCAATGAATGTTGGCACACTTACTTATACTAAGAGGGGGGTGAATTAGTATAAGTCTACTTTTTCTTTTTCTTACAACATTTCCTAACAATATTTATCAATATTTTATTTTACCAACTGTAGCAGTTAATGATAATTATACAACCATGCAATCCATAGTACATAAAGATTAATGTGGAAACCCAAATGGGAGAAAACCACAAAATATTTTTTTTATAGGATTATTTAGGCACCAACCTAGTGTTACAATGATTGCAGGCACCAACCTATAGGAGACATCAATTTCCTCTCCTGAGCACCAACTCAACGACAATGTTTGCAGACACCAACCTATAGGAGACATCAATCCCCTTGGCTGAGCACCAACTTAGCTCTCCCTGTAGGCACCAACCTACAATTTGTATATTCACAAAAACCCACCTGTAGAAGACACCAATCCCCTTAGTTGAGCACCAACTCAGCACTACATGTAGGCTCCAACCTACAACTGCAATATTTCAAAGACATCAACTTGCAGGAGACACCAATCTGTTAGGAAAATAGGATCGCAGAGCAATAAAATAAAAAAAATGTAGAAATAAAACACAGAAGATACACAATACAATAGAGACACAGATATACATGGTTCACCCAGTGTGGGCTATGTCCACCATAGAAATTGTTAGGTCCTTCCTTTATTATTGTCCAACAAATGAAGGGATAAAACCTACAACACACCCACTGTAACTTCCTCTTCTTTCTCTCACAGTCTCCTCACTCAGAATACAATATTCACAATGATGCATAGCCGTAATACATTTCCCTCATAAAAGAGGGTTTCCTTCTAGGGAAAAAATCCCTAACATAACTTCAACTGTTAGATCTGTGACCTTATAATGAATGGTCTAGATTTAAAATGAAATTACAATATACATTTACAAGGCAATTTTTCCTTCGAGGGCTTCGCCCTTGAACCCCCACCGGGGGCCCGCTTTTCCCCAAACCCCTTAGCTGGGGGGATGGATCCCCCGGACCCCCCAGGGGGGGTAACCCCCCCTACACTCCTCCGCGTGGATGAGTGTACATTCTTCCATGGTGTAAAGTCTTCATGGGGTATAAACACGGATGAAACACAGACCTTTGAATCAATAAGATAATTAGGCTCCACAGCCAACACGATCTCCTCAAGATGTCAATAATACCATATTGCCTCTTTCCTTCAAGTCTTTACCTATACAAATATGTTGCTTTTGTCTCTACTATCACAAACCTTTCCATTGAATCACAATCTTCCCGATTTCAAAATTTCCTTAGACCTTGCACACTTATCCATCCTTAGACGTTCACATTTGTTTTTTATTCTCTCACATCCTATGACCTCGGAGACTCAACTTCCTCATGTTTTCTTTCCTTCACATCCTCAACTCACCTCCTTTCTTACTTTCTTCAAACCTCAGAGCCTCAACTTACTTCCTATCATACTTACATTCTTTTTTCTCACTTACCAACTTACCACAAAATAGATTCGGGAAATGTTATTTATATAGAGCATATACTCAATGATTTGTCAACAAGAAATATTGTTCATGAGGTTGACTCCAATTTCCTTTGGCTCTTTTGTAGAAAGATTCTTCAAAACTAGTCTCAATTTCCTCCAATTTCTCATGTTATTCTTTCTTTGTTCATATTACAAACCATGATGCTCAACAACCATCCAATCTAACCTTGATTTGATCTCGAACATTGATATTTTCTTGTTCTCTGTCTAGCATGCAAATGACCTCATTTATTAACAACCACTAGATTTGATTCCTGATCAATTCTCATCCATTGATCTCTTCGTTTTGTTCATCAGTTCATTAGGACCATTGGGGCTTGAAACACACAATGCACCCCTCAACACTCAACAACCATTTGATCTTTATATAGATTAGTTCTTGACCATTGATTCATTATGTATATTAGGATTACCGACCCTATCGACTCCTCGGGCTATAGGACCCCCAAACCTTTAACCATGCACCTTCATTCTTCCGGTATCCGATATATTAGTACTACCATGGTCCAATATTCTTGTGACACATGTCCTAATTGCAATGAAACATAGGGACCCCTAGAGATTCAACATAACTATGCTCCCCTATTCTTCCAGTATCCGATATGATGTGGCACTGACATGTGACTATTGACGTCATCGCGTCCTCCAACTCTTATTCGTACACTATGCTCACTTGGCACTAGTACATGACCTGACATGTGGCACTCACGCATCTGCTTTCATGGTTCTAACATGGCAGTTGTCATGGATCTGATGTGGCATCGACCATTGGGGCATTGAGCACTTCAATGCAACACCTTCATCATTCTTTTGATATTCGGTATGGAACCTTGTTGCAAAACTTTTCTTTTGACGGACCCAATCACTATGCGCCACATGCATTTCCTTATAATTGGGATATCGTGTTGTCATAGAAGATGTGGTGGTCTCCATGCAGACCTCTTCCATGTGATATGGATGATGTGGCACCGTACATGGCTATTTTCGTGGAACCTAAGTTGGCCCACCGAGTATTGGTCCACTGGGCCTTGACTAATGCAATGATATTCCAATCATCTGATATCTGATATGTCGATATCGAAGAACCAAGGCATCGACCTACTTGTTATGGGATTAATTGGTAAATGCAGGCATAAATAGATCTCCCTAAATCCACCTGGATCTAGAACAAAATAGAACAAAATATGACGCTTTTCCTAAGCTCTAACTATTGAGTTTACTATTTAATAAGAGATAGACAACATACCATTTAAATGTCGCTTCCTCCTACCATTTCCATCCTAGATTAACTCCGGTGCTCCTGTGATATTGGATCTGCAAGGGAACACAAGCCAACCAAAGTGAAAGCAATACAATGAACTCAACAAGAACCTATGCATGTGATCAAGGAATCATACAATAAAACAAGACAAGTTTTATGGGAAAGAAACATATCACTGTATCATATTAAAATGAAAATGGAGATTACAACCAAAGCCTTGATGTCGCAAGGTCCCCTTTCGATGGCCCTTTTCTCCAACACACAGACTTGCTCCAACCTCGAATGGAGAATATCCACAATGACTTGATAAAATGAAATGAATCTCTTAAGTATGATCTTAAGTAGAACTCGTCATCCAATTCTTAGCCTATTCAACCTTTATCAACCTTAGCCTTTTCCATGAGAGATCCCTCTTTATATAATGTGAAGGAGAGATGGTTGAGGAGATTAGGATGATTCCACCAAATCAGACAAGCGAGTAAGATCCAAACTGTTCAGAGGCCACCTCATCTTCTAGAAGATCCCCTTCTAGAACATTCATGAAACTTGACCTTTTCTTAGCTTTTTGACATCGTTACACCCTAGGTGTAGTGGAGCCTGCAGAGACATCGCAGCCTAGCTTTAGATCAGGGGGTGATGATCAAGCATCGTCACACCCTATGTATGGTACATCTTGTGACAACCTTCCTTAATAGGGCTTTTGAGAAGAGAAAGCCAACCACTTTCCTCATGGAAACAGACTCTTTTTGGGAACATGAACACATGTTTGTCAATGGATCACTGGGGTGACCAAAATAATGTGTAACACTACTGACCCCTAGAAATTTAACTCCATGTACTCTATTTCAATCTTCTGATATGCAGTATTGGAACCATGCCACTCTGTGTTCTAATCATCGTGATGATGTGGAATATGAGGTGACTTCTGTGTGGCTCTCCATATTGTCTTGGTTGCTTGTGTGGTAGATGACTTGGCCTCCATGTGGATCTAACTTGGCACCTGAGATGGCCCATTGGAGCATCGACCTATCGGCACACTGACACTTCAACACTGCTTTGAAGTTACACTCTGTTGATATCCGATATGGCGATATCGAACCACCATACCCTCAAAGCTTTAACAAGTGTGTTCTTTCACACGATATTCAATCTAACATGGTCCCCACAAGTTAAAAGATAACGCCTTGCACGGAGTTTCATAGCTCATCCATTTTCATTCAACCAATGTAATGTTGCTTTTTCAATATAAACCCTTTGAAATCGATTCTTGTTATGCATGTGGGATATATAGATTTCACGGACATGTGGGATATATATCAATCCTCAACAACCTGTAATCACTTAGCAAGCAATAAGGCTCTTTTCTTCCATCTCATCGTCTATTTGGGAAACATCTTGTCCAATTTCCAATCTTCATTTTCTTCAACTCTGTGTAGCCTGAAATCATTCTAGTTGTCTTATTCTTGCATAGTAAACTCTTAGATCTACTTGCAAAATCTCAACAACGCATAGTCACCTACACATATGCTCATCATCACACAGGGGCATTCTTTGCTTCGTCTATATTGTTCGACTTCCTCGATATGCTTCTCAAT
Source organism: Picea engelmannii (assembly GCA_009831015.1). Lineage (NCBI taxonomy): Eukaryota > Viridiplantae > Streptophyta > Pinopsida > Pinales > Pinaceae > Picea > Picea engelmannii. The sequence continues at coordinate 167,481 of ML788437.1, forward strand.
GATAACTGAATACACAAAAACATAGTTTCTCGCTATCATAGACAATAGCTAGTCTCCCCCTGCCTATGATACCCATAAAATCCATGATTATCATAGGCATGTCTACCTTTGAAATCAATGACAACACAATTTTTAACAATGAATACCCTTTTAAGTGCACCCAAATGGATTTGGGTCATTGAAAACTTGAAATGAAACATTCCAACTAATTTTGAGCTAGATCAATGTGAGGGTGCCATAAAGGGTATAGAAAGTTGAACAATGAACAAAGACCTAAAACATGGGAGGAGTTAAAAAAGGACTCTTTCTAAGCTCCAGACATACTAAAAAGGTCACATATATAGGATAAGGTAAGGTAACTCAAGGAACACTAATCTAATACAAAAGAGACTTAGTATGAAAAACTAAAAGTATCAATGTCATTAACAAACAAGTTATGCATAGTAATAACACTTAAGCATGTCACACTTTGATACTTCTAAGTAAATAGGTGCATGTGAGTAATAAAGTGCAAAATCTATACACTAATAAGTTCCAACAACGAATATTGTATCATCTCAAATAGACTTCATATCTTCAAAATGAGTGATTACACTAAAATAATTTCCTAAATATCGAGGTATAGATTTAGCCATTGCATCAAATGTGAAGAATTGTGTAGTCATTAGTGCACGGGGCACATTGTATTCTTTAACTTCAGAGTAGATAAAAAGTTGTAACATAGCATTGTATTGTGGATGCATGCTAATACTAACTTAGTTTCATAGTTTCAAACTCCAATCACTGTGATGTTTTATCATGCTACATTGGTGCAATGATCCTTGTCACTAACAATTCTAAGCAACATCAAGATACATGTGTACTTGGAGAACTTAAAAAAACCCCAAAGTTATAATTAATTGTTTTCCCCTCTCAATCTCTTCTTCTTTCCCATTTAATACACCTGTAATTTAAATTTTTTAAAAATATGGCCTTATGAAATACAAATCAAACACCACAACTAAAACCATAAATAATTGAGTAAATATATTAATTAAGTTGTATGTTGTAAAGCTTTATGTTATCCAAAGCTCATCTATATCCAAAGCCACAGTTGGCTACATGTTTTTCATAGCCCATTGTATATCCTAACCGCACTTGGCTCCATGTTTTTGGTGGTGTCAGAAACGAGGCAATGGTATCCACATTCATTGAAACTTGGACAACACTTTTAGTGGCACGAGGATTAATGACACGTTCAAATGCTTGCTCCAAAGAAAATGGATGTCATGGGTCACATGCTGACACTAAAGGCCGACTTTTCCATCCACTGACCAATTCCGCCATGATTTTCCGTTTGAAAGAAAGTAAACAAGTAATCATCCACGTGCGCATTTAACGTGCCGAGAAAATCGTTCTGGATACTTTCGTCAAAGTTTATATAATTGATAATGCTATGTCGTCTGTCACGAGCTTTCCAGGTTTCGTAAGGGCTCTGGCGTTGTTTGACCAGGCTGCTGTAGTGGAGTCCAACTACTATTAAGGAAAAAACAAAGTCTTTGTTTAGCTTGGGACTGGAAATGTCCACATGTGGAATATCCAGATGTAACTGCAAGGCACCGTCTTCTACTCACCTAATCCCGCCTCTGCCTGCCAGTTTTTTTCTTCTTATTCATCAGGGAGTAAACAGAATTGTGTACATTTATTCGGCGCTTTAATTGATCTCCTGGAGTAGCATACATTCAGAAAAGGTAGATTTGCTGTGAAGATTTTCTCGATTTATCGGAATAATAGAGTTTTCAACTTTCCAAGCTATGTCGACAAGTGCAGCTGCGGCTTTGGAGTTTCTACGCGTTCAGAACACCTCCGAAGCAAATGGAAATATCGTGATTGGCAGGACTAGTTTGGAACTCGCCCATGGAAAACACCAAGCCAAGCCGAGATGTATGCTTTCTTTCGCAAATACCTTCCGTCTTTCTTGCCTTATATTTTCAGATCGACCCGTGCAATATGCCTTCTTTCTTTAAATTTGTCTTCCGTTCGTGTTTTCATAGAATGTTTTGGCTGATTTTGTATCTATTTTTGATGAATGTAACAGTCATGCAAGATCTGTCGCGGATAAAACCGCAGATGATGCAAAAGGTGCTTTCGTCGATCGGGGTTCCCGAGGACAAGAAGGCCGATTTCGCTCATGTCAATCGTCAGGCCGAGGGTTTTAATGGACGCTCTGAGACGTCAAGTCAGGCGGAAATGATCGAATTATTTCCCGTAAGCACGGGTTTCGGTCCAAACCCTAGAGTTACAGAAAAGAATATAATCTTTCCTTTTGCAATCGGCCAAACTGATACGAATTCGAGGTATTTTCATGTCCAGAATTTGTCATTTGATTTTTTCTGCATTCTTGATAACCGAGTGAGATTAAATGTTAGGACAAGGTTAACTTTGTGTTCTTTGCACTATTTTCAGCAGATCCGTTCCGGTAAAAGCTCCTGAGCAAAGGTCCACAGATCGACTTACTATTTTTTATAACGGAACTGTGATTGTTTACGATGTGCCTGCTGAGAAGGTATTATTTTGATCCGAGTAAAAAACCTTTGAATCTTTAGTCCCTTTTGCTTATTTATAATACTGAAGGAGCATTTCTTGGCAGGCTGAAGACATTATGAGGCTTGCCGGCACTAACAGCTCGAGTAACACAAAAATATCTACGACGACCAGCGGTAAGATCGAACAGCTAACGAAACCGCTGCCTTCCGAGCCTGCATTTAATACTGTCAATGAAAATCAAACTCAGAGATTGCCCGTAGGTAAGACGCAGATCGCACATATTTTACATTAAAGAATAGTACCTCTAGAATGTGCAAAGATAGTAAAAGGTTTTTAAGATAGATTTTTTTTTTTTAACGTGGTTTCCTTGTTCTGCTTGCAGGCCTGGAAATTGTCAGGAAATTATCTCTTCAGCGTTTTCTTCAAAAGCGAAAGGAGAGGTAAACAAACTCCAAATCCTCAACAATTTAATTTAATTTTTCCGATGATGAATAGGTAATCTAATGAAAAAATCTTACACATTTTTTAACAAATTTATACGATTAAATAAACAAACATGTATTAACCCGATAAAGTGTTTTGGTGCGGTTGCAGAATCAATAGCGTGGCTCCTTACACCACTATGAAGACGGCGATTCTGACTTCGGAAGAAGGGGACAACTCGGACGACCAGATCATCCTTTCGTTGGCTTGCCCATCCCACCAATTTTGAAATGTTGGTGGATGTTTTTCACTTTTAACTTTTGACTGTTCATTCTTTGAAACGAACGCGTTTTCTGTACAGCGGATCCCACGCGAAACACATGGGCGGCAGAAAAAATTGTCTTGCACGGAAGGCAGTTTTGTCTGCCATGTTTCGGCATCTTTATGGTGGGTCAATAAGCCCTCCGTTTGCAACCATATTGTGCGGAGATACTAACAATGGTATTCAAAATAGAAAAATAGAATGGAGACGACCATATCTTATTTGGGACGTTAAAAGTAGCGAATTCTTAAAGTGTGTTATGTATTGTGAAAATATATTTTTTTAATTTGATATGTAAGTGATGTTATAATTTTGATTATTATTTTTTTAATTTAATATTTGGGTGATGTTATAATTGGGATTGTTATGGTTTAATTTAATTAATTTTGATTTATTATAAATTTGAAAAATTAATTAATTTAGTTATAAATATTTTGAAATTAAAATTAAATATTAATATACTTGTGCCATTATTAAAAAGTGTTTTTCATTTTCCATTTATTTTAATATAATTAAATTAATAAATTAATATACCATAAAAATCTACCATACACTAAATTAATACCATACATATTACTATACCATGGAAATGTATGTGAACACTTTCCATCCAATATTATTGAAAATATAGAGTACCGCATTTTTTTTTTAATGTCTTTCTCATGGTAAATATACACTTGTTGTGAATGAACCACATGATATGTTGATTGTACATTTAAGTTGATAAAAAATATATTAATTTTCATCATTAAAGTTTCTAGTTTTGAAAAAATATATTGATTCTCATCATTAAAGTTTTTAGTTTTGTATTGGGGAGATATTATCTTGCTAGTGTATTAATAAAATGTTTTGTAACTCGATTTTAAAGGACTAAGTTAATTAATGGACAAATTCAACCCCTTTTTTATTAAAAAATTTCCCAAATCTAGTAGAATTTTTGTCAAAAGTTATAGTTTGACTTCATTGATGGGATCTTTGACCATGAGACTTTTCCCTAAGGGGGTTTGGACTGTTTTAAGATAACCTAGATGATCCGAATTTTGAAAAATGAGTAACTCAAGGAAATTTTTTGTCTCTCCATAAAAAAGGAACTCACCCAAAAGTTTGAGTTTGTCCACATATGAAACTCAGTTTGATTTCAAAGTGATAAATATAGATGGATCATTTTTGCGATTTCAGTTTGATTTCAAAGTGATAAATATAGATGGATCATTTTTGTGATTTTTAATAAAGTAGAATTATAGTGAAGCAAATGTATGCTATATTGGTTGTCCTTGTAAGCCAATAAAAAATATAAATTTTCATCATTAAAAGTTTTGATTTTTGCATTTGGGAGACACTGCCATGTCATTATATCAACAAAACATTTGGTAACTCAATTTCAAAGGAGTAAGTTAATTAGTGGACAAACTCAACCTCTTTTCCATTGAAATTCTTCCCCAAATGTTGTAGGATTATTTTCAAAAATTTTAGTTCCACTTGATCAAAGGGAACTCTGACCACATAAATTTTCCCGTGGAGGCTTTGGGTTATTTTATGACAATCTAGATCATTAAAATTTTGAAAAAATGAGTAGATCAAGGTAGAACTTTACCTTGCTGGAAAAAATAAAACTCACCAAAAAACTTGAATTTATTCACATATTACCTCACATTGATTTCAAAAGCCTCGTTGTAAGTGGATTTAAAAATATTTTTTTCATCATTAAAGGTTGTTTGTGCATATGAGAGATACAACGATGCCATGACATCAACAAATTGTATGCTTGTAACTCGATTTCAAAAGCCATCCAAATAATAGACATTATTGAACATTATGATATGATGAGGTTCATACATGTATACCGAAGGGATAAAACATGTACATACCCGAGGGATGAAATGAGATTTTATAGAAATGAAAGAAATTTCCAAATATCATAGGATGGTTGTGTTTTACTATATGGGTAGGAGTATAGTTATATTCAAGAAAGACATTGTCTAGTGACTATTAATAATAATAATGTAATTTTAAGGTTATAGCTTAGAGAGATGCTAAATTAACTTATGAGACTGCCTTGTTTGTAAGAAAAAAGAATTCATTTGCATAGTAATTTGATTTCTTAGTCTATGGAGGTGTACATACCCTAACCCACTCCACATTTGAACCTATGATATCTAAGGAGGAAACACATATAAGCACATCAATATCAACTCCAAAACTCTTCAAATGTTGGCAAAGGAAATCTCAATGTCCTTCCTAAACCTTCATCAGGGCCTTTGCCTCAGACAAGTGTTCATGCAATGATTCCTTCAAATGTGAGCCAAGTTCTCATGACAATTGTGACATAACCTATCAACCAAGTACATATCCTAACATATGTTCCATATCAAGCACATATATTAATGATTCCTCAAGGAAAAGAATACATCCCAACATTCTCTCAACCATAAGGAAAAATATACTCCACAACAACTTCATGCCATCCTACAAAAGTATTCCTCACAAACATGGCACCCTCTTGGACTTATTTTCCACAATTGTCTAGACAAGTATTTGCACCAAAAAAATCACAACCCTTAATTGTTGTGTTTTAAAGGGTGGAACCCAAGCATGAGTGTTCACAACAACCTTCCATTATTTAGCTCATGATCCTTTCCTTAACTAAGTATGGGGAGTGGTGGTGGGGTATCCCTCCCCACCAAAGAATACCCCCTTTTCAAGATTTCCTTAGTCAAAACTCACACTTTTGTCATAGAATAATATGCACCAAAAAAAGGCCTTCTTTTGAATAGATTTTTAGACAACCTATCCCACCCTAGATTACACAAACATGGCTTCGTTGAAATATACTAGAATTTCCTAACTTTGTAGGCACTGTAGGAGAAAATCCTTGGAAGCACTTGAAGGTTTTTTCCATCGCATTCTTCAAGTTTATAGGAAACAATAACATCTCTATTAAGATATTTTCTTTCTCCCTAACAGGTCACTCCTTTCACTGGTTTCATTTTCTTTCTAAAGGGTTAGTCTATGACTACTGCATATTAGCAGGCTAGTTCATCAATCACTTTATCATGCCTAGACTAGATGACTCTAGTATGCTCATCCTCATGGATCTCAAGCAAGAAGAAAAATAAAATTGTTTAACATTCATATGTCAATAGCACAAGTCTTTTGCAAAATTTCACATCAAAGATTTTAAAAGAAAATATTTATGATATATTAACATGGTCTCTAAACCAAAAAATAGAGCCAATGTGTTTCTTGTGTTGGATTACTGAGAGGGCGCGGGGGGGGGGGGAGGTGAATCAATAATAGATCTTTTTAATCATTTTTAACCATAATATATAAGTGTTTCTTATCTTTAAGATCAATTTACCATTATCATTCAACAAGTGGATGATAAATAAACCATGAACAATGAGCAATAACACACATACATAGTACACCAGTATTTTTATGTGGAAACCCAATGCCAGAGAAAACCAAATAATGTTTTTTCTGATATGTCTTTATGAATTACATTCATCAGAAGCACCAACTTCCTTAGTTTTCCAGCTAAAACTGGAAGGAGGCTCCAACCCCCTATATTTTCATGCTACAACTTGAGGGAAGCTCCAACTCCCCAATTCTTTGGCTACAACCAAAAGGAGGCTACAACCCCTATGTTCTCCAACTACAACCAACTATCCTTGCCCCATCCTACCGCCCTGAAATACAAGTGTCAAATAGATGATGAAACCACTGCCACAATATCATTGTGAGATATACCACTGTAAACATGTACCAATCTGTGCCAACAACCTGTAACTAACCTCTACTTATAGCCTGTGATCAACATGTACCTGTAATCAGCCTGTACCAACAAAAAACAATAGATACATGACCTGTATATGCTGTAGCTTGCGTATGTACACGACCTGTCTATACTGCAGGCTGTGTATGTACGTGGCCTGTTTATATTGCAACCTACATACACCTTCAAAAAGATAGGGTTTTCATCTTTCTGAAACTCAAACTATTTGTTGCCTCTGTCACATCAATCTATAACCTATTACTATGTCCAATATGTAGTTGTTCCCTATGCATACATCATCATACATATCTCATAACCAAGTGCATCTATGTCTCTCTAGTCATGTGCCATACATATGTATACAATCATGATCAAGTGTAATAACCCTCACATGGACTAGACATCAAACCCTCACTGATATGCAACCTAAAACTACACCAAAAACTTCACAAAAATATCACAACCAAAATCCCTCAACCATGTACCACACAAGCCCCCAACCATGTACCAAGAAATATAAGATATGCCTCAACACTCAAACTAACAAGATGTACCAATGATAAATATCAGATTATACCAACACTACATTTCTATAGATATGGATTATAAAGTAAGTGTCATACAACCAATATCCTCTCTAGGTTAAATCCTCAAACCCCCATAACCATATCTCATGTAGACAACAATATCCAACTACACATAAAATAAGACATACCTTTTGAACCTGTAGATAGATCTGTTATACCTGATCACTGTTGACCTTCCTAAGAGATTAATTTTATAATCTAGTGATCCAGGTGGATATCGGTGGCCACCCACCTTTTCCAACCCGCTCAAAATAGTTTTCTGGTAATTTTGACAATTTACTATTTTTAGCAGTTTTAACTTCCGGGGCCATTTTGAGGGACCGAATGAAGGTTTTTCGGGATTGAGCTTCTCAATGATATCTGAAGAAATGATTGAGCCCCAAAAATGAATCTCCTCGATGATACTTTTCCAATGGGCTATCGTGCACCTAAAGTGAAGATCATATGCAAAAGTTACGACCCCGGGAAGTTGATGTACTAACTTACCCAAACGGGGCCCACATGACTTTTGGCACTTCATCTCCTAGGGTTAAGTTTTTGGATGTCTATGGTTTTTGACATTCTTGTTTATTGTAAAAATTCCTTCAGAGCCTCATTGTAATCATCTTCTTGCGAATGCGAGTAGCGGTCACATCTCTTCTCAGAGATAAGCTGCCACCATTCTAGTGAGTCTTTCACTATGTATTTTCACAGTCTCTGTACATTTTGTTCATTAATAGAAATCATGTATTACTATATCTCTGTGTTTACGGTTTCATCTCTGATACATTTATGTTATATTATTGGATATTCACGATATCTCTATGCATTTCTTTATTATATCTCCGCTCTCATTTCATGTTGAAAATAATCCGGATCATCTAGAGACCCGACATCTTCATCTCCTCAATATTTCATGTCTTTTCCTAACTATACACAACTTGTTCTTATTCAACATGCATATATACACGCCCTTTTCTCCTTTATCCCGCGTATGTACACACCTTCCTCCACTACAACCCATGTACACCTAAAAAACTAGGGTTTTTTTTAGTAAATCTACAATTCTGAAACTTTCGTCGTCAACCCTCTTTTACTTCCTCAAACTTGCATAACTTCAAATGTATCAATGAGTACCTACAATAAAATTTTCACAAATAATAGATATTCAATGTGCTCAATAGATTCTAATAGGATACCCTTGCTCTCTTATTTATACTCTCCAAGTAGCTTCCTCAAGGGGTTATCTTCTAACTAACTAAATACCCATCTTCCTTATTTTAGGGATAACCCACTTTTAACCACTTGTCCACTTACAACCATTTTATCCACAAATAGTAATCTCTCCACTTCTTGTTGCAACTACTTTATTTTTAATTATTTTATTTTTGCAACCACTCAACTCATGATGAACTCCTAATTACAACCACTTTGACTAATAAACTTCTTCTAGGAGCTTCTAGAATAAATGGACTTATTTGACCTTCTAGTGGCTTCTAGATAACTCACGAGGGTTATCCAACTTCACATGGCCATAAATTTCTAACCATGAGGAGTTATGTGATGTTCCACATATCACCGGAAATGGCACAACATGTACTATCCATCTAGAATAGTCTTACCTTCAAATACACTCATATTCATACCTATATAATTCAAAAAAAACTAAGTCCTTAACCATATTGTTGGGGCTACCGGAATTTTTTACCAGACTTGCTTTAAGGGTTGACATCAATGAAAACCAAACCAATTAATCAACAATCTCCCCCTTTGGCATTGATGGCAACACTCTGCAACACTGAAGTACCCGCTCCCCCTATGACCATCACTCCCCCTAGAATCATGCCTCTATGCTCTCTCCAAACATATAACTCTCTCTCCATGCATATGAAGAATMTCTCCTCCTTTGACATCAATGGAAAAGGTAACTTCCTGTCGGGGCTTCTCCCCTTGACTAAACTCTCCCTGAGACTATTCTCCCAAACTAAAATTTCCTCTTGATGGTGCTTCATCATGTAAATCTAAGGAATATAAGATAAGMATTCAAAATAATTCATTTTGGAGTGGAAACTACTCCAAGTATCTATCRAAGATACTCAAAAGCTTCCCTTGGAAGTGGTTTTGTAAAGATATTTGCAATCTATTCTTTTGTTACCACATGTTTAACTATGATGTTGTTCTCTGCAACCTGTTCCTATAGAAAGTGAAATTTTATTGGAATGTGCTTCATCTTGAAGTGCATCACTGGATTCTTTGAGATACTGATGGCGCTTGTGTTATCACAAAATATTAGAATGGGCTCATCATACTCAATCTATATATCTTTTAATGTTTGTTTCATCCATAGAACCTGTGTACACCATGTTGCTATTGCAATATACTCTACTTCGACTGTATACAATGATACTGATGACTGTTTCTTGCTTAGACAGGATACCAAACATTCATGCAAGTACAATGTTCTTCCACTTGTACTTCTCAGGTCATCAATGCAACCTGACCAATCTGCATCTTTATATGCAATAAGTGATAGATCCTTTCCTTTTGGATACCATAATCCAAACTCTTATGTACCCTTGAGATATATAAATATCCTCTTTACTGCTAGAACATGTGATTCCTTTGGTGCTGCCTGAAATCATGCCACCTTTCCAACTACCTACATCACATCTGGTTTGGAAGATGTCACATAAAGTAAGCTTCCAATCATTGACCTGTACTGCCTCTAATTTGTATCCTTTGAATTATAATCTTTACTTAACTTGCAACTCGTTTACATATGAGTACTGACTGGTTTGCAATATTCCATTCCAAACCTCTTAAAGATTTTTCTGATATATTTGGTCTGAGAGATAAAAATGCCTTGGTTTCTTTGACATATATGAAGACCCAAGAATAAGGATAATTCTCCAAGAAATGACATCTCGAACTCATTCTGCATATCCTTTTCAAATTTTTAGCTCATCTTGTCATCATCACTACCAAAGATAATATCGTCAACATAAAGTTCAATTAACAAAATACTATCTTGATTTACCTTGATGTAGAGGTTGTTGTCTGCATTTCCTTTTGTGAACCCTTGTTGTTGTAAGTATCTGTCCAGTCTAGAATACCATGCTCTGGGGGCCTGATTGAGACCATACAAGGCCTTCTTCAACATGCAAACATATTTTTCATTCTCTGATCACTGAAATCCTTTTGGTTTCTCAATGTAGATTGCTTCTTCTAGATATCCATTCAAGAAGGTTGATTTCATGCCCATGTGATATACTTTAATATTATTGGAGCATGCATAAGCTAGGATCAATATGGTTGATTCCATTATGGAAAATATTCAAAGTCAATACCTTCAATTTGAGTGTATCCTTTACATACTAATCTTTCTTTGTTCTTGATAACTAGTCCACCTTTGTTCAATATATTTCTGAAGACCCACTTTGTACCAATCACATTCTTGTTCCTTGGCCTTGGAACCAGTTCTCAAGTGTCATTCTTTTCTATCTGGTCTAATTCTTCATCCATTACTTTGATCCATAATTCATCCCTGCTATGTTCTTCAAAGCTACTCGACTGAATTGTAGATAATAATGCTAGGTGTTGCTGTTCTGGTGAGAAAATTCTTCTTCTGGTTTCAACTCCTACATCCTTATTCCTAATAATCTGACCCGCTGGATGATTCTTCTGTACTCGTCTGCTAGGTGTCTTTGGAGGTGCCTAAGGATCTTGTCGTTCTTCTTTTGATTGTCCTTCTTCATCTTCCTCTTCTGCTTCTTCTTCGGAAACCTGTTCCAATGAGTCTTTTCTTTCTTCCTTTATTTTTCATCCACTTGTCTCATAAATGGTCACATTGATGCTTTCCACTAATTTTTTGAGTCTTATATTGAAACAATTGTATGCTTTCCTTGAACTTGAGTATCCTATTGGATTACTAAGAGGGGGGTGAATAAGTAATAGAGAAATAATCCTTTTTTACCACAAAATGCAAGTGTTATATCAATGTAGAATTATCATCCAATAGTTGCAGAGTAAATAACAATGAACAAATGAGCAATCATACACATACACAATACACTCGTGTTTTTACGTGGAAACCCAAAGCGGGAGAAAACCACATGATGATTTTTCTTATATGTATTTAATAATTACATTCATTGAAAACACCAACTTCCTTTGTTTTCCAGCTGTAACTGGAAGGAGGCTCCAACCCCCTAGTTTCTCAGGATACAACCTGAGGGAAGATCCAACTCCCCAATTCTCTAGCTACAACCCCCTATGTTCTCCAGCTACAACTAGAAGGTGGCTACAACCACCTGTCCTTGCCCCATCCAACCACCCTGACGTAGAAGTAGAATGATGAAACCACTGCCACACTATCACTATGAGATATACCATTGTAACAACCTATACCACTAATCTGCAACCAACCAATCTGTAACAACCTATACCAAACAACCTATAATCAACTTGTACCATACACAAGTGCATCAACCATGCACCAACC